>MU704321.1:40585-60449 GCA_026770625.1 Nicotiana glauca
TTTGCATACCTTCAGCTCCGGTAACTTCTAGGATGACGGCAGAACGTGGTCTATCAAATGGATTTGGTACGAGTACTTCATTCAACTGCAACCAATAAGAATATTGATGATGTAGGATTTGCTTTAAATTCAAAAGATTTGCTACTACAAGATTCAGCTTTCCTACCTTCAATGAACTAGAAGCTGAGAGAGTTACAGGAGGTGCAAAACCAAGCAAGACTGATATAGCAGCACCAACTTCGGAGAGAGCCATGGAACCAATCTGTGCGCGAAAGACCATCACGCAGTTGGTCAATAAAAAATGATCAAACTATGGTGTTACGGAAAAGGATGGATGAGTAAATTCATACAAAATATCGATATGAGAACCCAATAACGCACTGCCTTAATGTTGCAGAAAACTACCTATTACCAGAGTATGTAGCCTTGCAACGGAACATTAAAACATTAGTTGGAGAGGCTTCAGATTTGTTTTGTTTGTATTTGATGTTTATTTGTAGAAGAGGCGCCTTGGGGCAATGGAGAAGTGCTCCGCGTTTCTACGTGCGACCAGCATGCGAATCTTGGAGCCAGTTTCTCCGAAAAGGAGGTAATGCTGTATATATTCATCTTCCCCTAGCCCGCCTAGGAAGGAGCCTTCTAATGTTGGCTCCGCCTTCTTTTGAAATAGAAAGGTAAAAGATTCTATATAAACCACTCTGAGCTCTATTTGAACTACTGACATCATTATTCAATGCTCTCATGCCACAAATATCAAGCATTAAGCTGCTTTTGAAAGTAATTAAGCTATGAGCTTGTCTCGTTGAGGCATTGACTTTATGTAGATTAATAATGGAAAGCTCCTAAAGTTATGCTCCCAAGTCAACCCATGTAGCATATTCTCCAACAAACATGATCCACAACATATTTCACGTTCGATTATTGCAAAACTCTTTGCTGAATCTAAGAGAGATCAGAAAACAGATAAATGAATCACCAATACTTTATTTTTGTGTAAGTTGACTTGCAAGTTCCAAGCTATCAATCAACCAATCAACTATGCAACCTCAATTCCAAAATACTTGGAGTCAAATATATGAATCATCTAAACCCGTTCTTCTCTATTCGCGCTAGCACTAAGTAATTTGACTTAAAATTATCAAACACGCAGAAGAACAAACAATTTATTCTTCTTTTTTTTTTTGCTATATCTCAAGCTAGTTGACTTGAGATAACTTTCGACATTTAGCTCCAAAGCAGTAACTGTAAGTTGCTAAACTTTTTATCCGTATACTTGCTACCAATTTCACTTCTTTAATTACCCAGACCCCACTTTGTGGAATTTTACTGGGTAGTTTTTGTTGTTGTAATTCTAATTACACCAACCCCAAGTGCCCAAAAATGTGCACAACAATATTCTTCCTAAGTTTCCCAATCTCAACAACAAAAAAGTACACAATTGAATACCTTAGAAGAAGCATCGGAGGAGGGAGAACGGAAGTAACGGTGAGACGGGTTGTCGAGGAAAAACACCGAGGAGGATCCATCAGCAACCTGAGATCAAAAGTTTCAAACATTAAATTCAGAAATTTTACAATTTAATCGATCCAAATACAAAACGAAGAAAAATACTTACAGTAGAATGGAGGAAGAGGGAGAGAAGTATTAGAAAAGTGAATGCGTGTGAAGATTGTTTTGTATCCATTGCTTAGAGAGATAGAGAGAGAGAGATGGGGGTTTGAATCTGATGAATCTGATCTATGTGGTTTTGGGAGGAAGAAGAAATTGAGATTGAAGGACATTTAGAATAACAGAACGACGACGTATAGTTGTAGCCAGGAATGACACCAAGTAGCCACTTTTAAGCATGATGTTTAAAATATGTCCACGGTTTAGAATTAATTTAAAGATTAGCTAATTTGCTCAAACTTCAACGTCCTAAAGTTTAAACCTCAGAACATTGTGTTCCAAAGTTTGAATATATACTGAATTTTAAATTAGTAGTTCAGAAATTCAGAATACTTAATTTAGAATTTCAAATTAGCACCTCAAAATTTAGGACACTAAGGACTCGATTGGTACAAGAGATAATGGATAATTATTTTAAAATTAAATATGAGATAAATTTACCTCATATTTGGTTGAGATAAAATTATGGTATAAGTAATTCCTGGATTAGATATTCCGGGATTGTAATATTATTTTCTACAGGAGAATAGGATAACAACCCCGGGTTAATTAATCATGGTATAGCTTGTTTTCCAACAAACGACTCCTAAGTCCTGAATAAAAATTCATAATACTTAGTCTTGAAGTTTGGGCAAATTAGCTATTTTTTAAATACATTGTGAATTGTGAATATATTCTAAATAACACGCTTTAAAGAGGCTACTGGTGCACTTCACCCTTTATTTTTAATTTTTTATTAAATTTTCGTTCTTATACCATATAAGAAACTATATTACCAAATATGTTTATAGTTTGCATATCACCCTTCATGCTAGTAGTATTTCTACATAATATATACAATGCATTAAATAAGGAATCACTGTAGCTTTATGATTCCTTATTTACGCGCGCTAAAAAGGGGGAATTAAATATTTTTCATATTTTCCCCAACGCAAATCACGCACAATAATAACTATCGTCGACTTCGTTACAAAATTTCCGTACTGTGTTTTTGCGATACACTCTGTTTTAAAATTTTCTCCGATTTCACAAATCAAAATCGACAAAATCTTCTACAATTCTTCTGCGACAAAAGCAATTATGGCGAAAATACCAATTATGCTACAACTGAATGAAAATTGGGATAGCAATGGGAGATTTAGAAAATTTGAGGTCGATGGCATTATAGTCGATGAGGATGCGAGTTATAGTCTATTGATTCTACAATAGCACATCAATTAATGATTGATACATCCGAAAAAATTATAGAAATCAAATACATTGTCAACGAGCATTGTCCTTCAATGGAAATTAGAAACGATATGGGTGTTCGTGTATACACGGAGACGAAAAAGGAAAACAAAAACTTAGGATCATATCTGCTATGTATAAATGTTCGCGATTTCAATATGGAATTGAGTATCACTAATGAGAACACAGCTGTAGGTGTGTGTTGTTATTTTTTCTATGAAATTCTGGTACAGTGTCAATAAACTACACTTTAACTATATTATATATATATATATATATATATATATATATATATATATATATATATATGTATATGTAGATTTCTGTAATATCTACAAAATTTATACATTTATTCTACAATAAAACTACAAAAAAATTGAAAAATTAATATGAAATACTGAATTTCAACCTTTCTACAAATTATCTACAAACTAGTGATAACAATAGTTATATTTATTTTGATGCATGTTCGTTTGGAATACTAAAGTTACTTGATATGCCAATATTTCTTGTTATAGAGGAATATGAAAGTATAATAATAACATATAGTACACAAAGTTCTATTGAAGTGAGACAAGTATACGAAGACAAGGAAACAATTGCAACTGCAATGAAGCACTATTTTGTCATGCACAAGTTCCAATTCAGGGTTAAAAGATGTAGTGCTAGAAGGTATGAACATATGAATAGTCAAAGATTTTTTTTTATAATTTTGTAGTTTATTTGTAATTTTTTACTTCTTTAGTTTTTCCTTGTGATAATGTTTAACAGAATTGTAGTTGAATTGTAGTTATGTTGTATATAGATTGTATAATGTGATCGTTTAAGCTAAAATAATTTTTTTTAAATCTAAATTTTAACCTATTGTGTAAAATATATTTATTTTGTAGCTACTGGCTGATATGTGTTGGTGAAAACTATACATGTCACTTCAAGGCAACTAGCATAAATAATTCTGCAATGTTCAAGGTTAGAAATTTCGACAGCCAGCACACATGCACTTTAATGGACAATACATTCCTACAACACAAACCTACTGCCATGGTAGTTGGTAGCATGGTTATTCCAAAATATTCTGATCCTAAGACAATTTATACCCCAAAAGACATTCAATTTGACATGTTGTCTGAACACGACGTGAATCTAACCTACATGCACGCCTGGAGAGCAAAGGAAAATGCTTTAAAGTTTTTGAGAGGTCATCCTGCTGACTTCTACAATAAATTGCCTAATTATTTGTATATTCTAGAGAAGACTTATCCGGGGTCTGTAGTTAAATTGAAGAAGACAGACGATGACTGCTTCTTGTATGTATTTGTTGTGATTTGTACGTCAATCAGTGGTTGAAAATGTTGTAGGCCAATCGTAGTAGTTGATGGGACATTTTTAAAGTCAGCATACATGGGAATAATGCTAACAACCAGGACAATGGATACGGCAGGTACTGAAGTTTTATTCTAAAAATATTGTAGCTTGTATGTTTTTTGTAGTACTTGCAGATTAATTGTAGATATATTGTAGAATAGTTGTAGTTTGTATATCTATGTCTTCTTCTGCATTTTTACCGCAACCAATTAATTGCTTCTTGCCACATAATGTAAGTACCATATTACCATTGGCATATGATGTTGTTGATTCAGAGAATGACGCATCATGGAAGTAATTTTTTGAGCAATTCAAACTCGCGTATGGTGAAAGACCAAATATGTGTGTTGTTTCGGATCGGAATGAGAGTATCTTGAAGGCAACATCTATTGTTTATCCCGGCATGCCATATTATTCTTGCATGTGGCATATTTGGACAAATATACGAGCAAAGTTCAAGAAGGGACATCTTAAGTTAAGTGAATTATACTTTGCCACGGCACGATCATACACACTTGATGAATTTAATGAAAGGATGTCAAAGATTGAGGAGATTGACCCCTCGTGTTAAAGCATACTTATACGATATTGTCTATCATAAATGGTCTCGAGTACATGCTACGGTGAACAGAACTTGGACTATGACATCAAAGATTGCAGAGTCGTTGAATGTTGTAACAAAATATGCAAGAGAGATGCCGATAGTAGAACTATTAGAGTATATGAGGACCCTTCTTGAACGTTGGACGAAAGAAAAGTTATTGAAAGCAAATGGTACATTCACATACCTTGGGTACAAATTCAACAAAGAGTTGGATGACAACAGAACATTGTCGCACAAACTTAGAGTAAGATCTGATTATTTATTGAATCAAATTCATAAAAAGGACAAATGTAGATATTTTGTATATAGTTTGATTTTAACCGTATATGAATTGTTTTTTTGTTTGTAATGCAGTTGTAGGTGAGGGCTTCAACAGACTACATCCATACAGTAATAGATGGTGTGAGGCTCTATATTGTTTGTCTTGAAAACAAGAAATGTAGTTGTGGGCAATTCCAGCTTGATGAACTACCTTGTCCACATGCTTTGGTTGCTTTTAGACACAAGGATGAGTCTTTTGAACAATATTGTTCTCCTTATTACACAAGGGCGAACCTCTTGCGTACTTATGAAATACCAGTTAATCCCCTGCCTGATGAAAGCAAATGGAATGTGCCACAACATATAACTGAAGAAGTAGTAAATCCACCTAAAGGAGCGAAAAGGTAGCCAGGAAGACCTCGAAAAGAAAGATACAAAATATATGATGAAATAAATTCAAAGAAGTACAAGGTTTCATGTGGCAACTGCGGAGGAGAAGGGCATAACAAAAGATCTTTCGCGAATGCACCAAAAATAAATAAATTATGTAGTTAATAGAATATTTCATAAAATTTGTTGGTTAGTTCTGGATAACAGATTTTGATGTGTAATTGTCGGTGTTTTTCAAGATCATAATGTAGTTAGTTAGGATTTTTCTGTATTGAGACAATACTTTCATAGATTGATTTGTTTATGAATGGTGTCTATATATATATAATCTAGAACTTTTTTACTATCTATGGAATCCTTTACATAGTTGTTAATGTATTTTTGTAGTTTATCTACAATAAAACTACAAAAAAATACATTATCTAGAATTTACAGAGTATATACATTGTAAATTAGTAGGAAAGTAGTTAAAAACTTAAAATATTGTAGATAAGTATTGTTTACATTCAAAAAATAAACATAAAAGAAATAAAACACACTGTTAAATATAATCTACAAATTATATACCAATATAACTACAAAAAATCTACAATATTTGTAGCTGATATAATAGTTAGATTAAAATTCAGATAGAAATAACCTATATGGTAAAAATAATGTAGATGATGTACTTTATACATTCAACAAATTAAATTTAAAAGCAACAAAATGTTTAGTTACTGATTTTTACACATTATCTACAAAAAAACCAACAAAATAACTACATATTTTTTCGTTGACAGAATAAATGTATAAAAATTCAGTTGGAAAGGATTTATATGCTAAAAATAATGAAGATCAAGTACTGTAAAGATTCAACAAGTGAATATAAACCCAACAAAATGTTTCTATTTGAACTACAATACTAGATAAGAAAAAATAAACAAAGGCTACTATAATTGTATCGCAAGTCTGCTAAAATTAAAACAGAATAAATTATTCAAAAACTTGTCTACCGTCTTTCTTATAAACTAGCATCAACTAAATAATTGTACTACATGTTCCATACAAAACATTACAACTACTACTTCTTCCTCTGGACTCGTGTTTTCTCATTCAAAGATGGTGCACCTTTCCGCCTTGTCAATTTGCCTGTCACCTCACTATCACTAATTGCCCCATGCTCCTGGTTCTTTCTAGCATAGTCCCAAAGTAGGGCTCCATAGCGTCTACGGTGTTGGTCAATATCAGAAAGGTCTTTTGGCGGAATTGATAATTCTCCAATACTAACATACTCTGCAAAGGCAGCAACAAATACACCACAATCGCTGCAAAAGATAAAAAAATATCAATATTTACCAAATGTCGCGACCCTAATCCCGGTCGTGATGGCGCCCAGCACAAATGCTAGGCAAGCCCGACCATTCAAACACTCCCAAATCCAAACACGCAACCCGTTACCAATTAATAGAGTTAGATTATCGGATAATATAGTTACAACCAGTGATAATAGACAGAAATAGTACGGAAACCATAACAATACCAATACAACTCCCAATAGATCTGGGGTCACGAGTCTAGAGCCTCTAAATACAACTGAGTAGCAAAATCTAAACAGATAAGAGTCTAGGATGCGAAAAAAACAAAGGGATAGGGGAGAAGTCGGGTCCTACGGACGGCATGCAGCTACCTCGACAACTCCGGAGTGAGTCTGCAAACAGCCAATAACTCTAATGAGTCTCCGGAACACCTGTATCTACACACATGGTGCAAGGAGTAAAGTGAGTACTCCAACTCAGTGAGTAATAAACATATATAATGACTGAAGATAAGAAATCACGAAATATTACAACATAGAGCTATAACTGGCAATCCAGCACATTTAACGGTGAAATAGCAGCAAATCAATGACAGGTAAATCAGATAGATACCAATACATGAATGCGATGCAATGCATATGACTGCTGCGGTGCGCAACCCGATCCATTTGGGTACCCCGCGCTCATTGTGGGGGTTCAGACTCCGAAAGGGCTCCTACAGCCCAAGCACAATATCGACATAACACCGCTGCGGCATGCAACCCGATCCATACTCAGTCCAGAATATGCATGTAAACCACTCGGGTAATATTAGAGTAATAGCTCCCAGCTCACAATATCAGAAAAATGTTGTTTAAGTTTCAAATCTTAGAATTTTGGCTGAACATTTCAAAAACAGTGTTTATACTCAGGACTGAAATCATTTAACATGCCAAGTGATATGGAAACAGTGATAATAATCCCTGGAGGATGAAAATGATCGACACAAAGCCCAAATATATCCAAGTAGAATGATTACCAAACATTTTCTAGTTAAGAACACAGTATGAACATCACTCTGTACGGACTAAGTCACAATCCCCAATCACAAACGACCCCACACTCATCATAGAGTACGTGTCTCGCCTCAATATAGCATCACGATGCGATATTCCGGGGTTTCAAACCCTCAGGTCATCATTTACATCTATTACTCACCTCAAGCCAGCCCAAAATCTAGCTCGCTATGCCTTTTCCCCTTGAATCGACCTCCTCGCGCGTCGAATCTTATCAAAACCACAAAGAATACGTTACAATAGGCCAAAGAAACATCGAAAACCACGAAGTTGGCAAAACCCGAGCCCCGGTCCCAATTCTCAAAAAATTAAAAAATTTACATCACCGGATTTCTCGTCACGCCACGAGTCTATACATATCAAATTTACCAAAACCGGAGTCCATTTGACCCTCCAAATTTCATTTTTAACTTATGACTTCTCAAGCCCTAACTTAACCCATTTTGGATGAATTTCCACCAATTTCCATGTTAATTCTACCATAAACTTGAATAATTAGGCCAATGGACTTACCTCCAATCGATTCTCAGTCAAAACTCTCAAGAATACTCGTCCAAAGCTCTCAAGGTCGCTCAAAAATGGTGGAAAAATACCCCATGCTCGCGGATGACATATAACATTTAAACCCTTCTGCCCAGTCGACTTTCGCTTATGCGGTCCCGCTTATGCGGGACCGCTTCTACGTCTAACAATCCCAATTTTGTAGTTCTCAATAAAAATTCCAAATTCCGCTTTTGCGGCTCAGATTCCGCTTCTGCGGAACTTCCTCTTGAGACCCAAAACCGCTTCTGCAATTTACCGTTCGCTTCTGCGGACCCACTGATGCGAAAATGGTCCCGCTTCTGCGGAACTACTCCACCAAACCCCTGACCGCTTTTGCTATCCCTCACCCGCTTCTGCGGAACCGCTTCTGCGGTTCATTTTCGCAGAAGCAGAAATACCAGATACCAGCAAAAATGAATCTACAACAAACTTAAAAAACTCTCCGTTTAAACACCCGAACTCACCCCGAGACCCCCGGGGCCTCAACCAAAAATACCAACAAATCCTAAAACCTCATTAAAACTTGTTCCATCCTCAAAACATATCAAACAACGCTAAAACCATCAAATCACATCGAATTCAAGCCTAAGTTTCTTAAAAACTTTCGAATTACGCATGCGATTAAAAACCCGACCAAAATACCTCCGAATGACCCGAAATTTTGTACACATATCCAAAATCACCTAACGGAGCTACTGCAACTCTCGGAATCCCATTTCGACCCTCAGATCAAAATCGCACCTATCAACCGGAATTCACCAAAATACTAACTTCGCCAATTCAAGCCTAATTCTACATCGGACCTCTAAAATCACTTCCGATCACACTCCTAAGTCACAAATCACCTCCCGAAGCGAACCGAATTATCGGAATTCACATCCGAGCCCTCTAACTCATAGGTCAACATTCGGTTGACTTTTCCAAACCAAGCCTTCCTTAAAGAGACTAAGTGTCTCATTTCCTATCAAAACCAATCCAATTCAACTCTAACACCACCGATGCCGATAATGAAACATGAAGAATCAATAAACGGGGAAAATGGGGCAGTAACACATAAGACGATGGGCCGGGTCGTCATATCCTCCCCAACTTAAATAAACGCTCGTCCTCGAGCGGGTCAAGAAACATACCTGAAGCCTCAAATAGGAGAGGATATCTGCTCCGCATCTCCTGCTCGGTCTCCCAGGTAGCCTCCTCCATGGGCCGACCTCTCCATTGCACCTTCACCGAAGCTATATCCTTTGATCTCAATCTCCGAACCTCATGACCCAAAATAGCCACTGGCTCCATATCATAAGTCAAATTATCATCCAACTGGACCGTGCTGAAGTCTAACACATGAGACGGGTCCCCAGCATACTTTCGGAGCATAGAAACATGGAATACCGGATGAACCCCCGACAAGCTGGGTGGCAAATCAAGCATATAGGCCACCTCCCCAGTCCTCCTTAGTATCTCAAAAGGACCAATGAACCACAAACTCAACTTTCCTTTCTTTCCAAATCTCATAACGCCTTTCATAGGCGAAACCTTCAACAAGACCTTCTCGCCCACCATATAAGATACATCTCGAACCTTTCGGTCTGTATAACTCTTCTGACGCGACTGAGCTGTACGAAGTCTCGGCTGGATCACTTTCACCTTCTCTAAGGCATCCTGAACCAACTCTGTCCCCAATAGCCTAGCCTCGCCGGGCTCAAACCAACCAACAGGGGATTTACACCGTCTCCCATATAAGGCCTCATACGGTGCCATCTAAATACTGGATTGATAGTTGTTGTTGTAAGCAAACTCTACAAGTGGCAATAACTCAGCCCAAGAACCTCCAAAATCAATAACACATGCACGCACACATGTCGTCCAATATCTAAATAGTACGCTCGGACTGCCCGTCCGTCTGAGGATGAAACGTTGTGCTCAACTCTACCTGTGTACCCACCTCTCACTGAAAAGTCCTCCAAAACTAGAAAGTGAACTGAGTACCTGATCGCAGCGGACTCAACCTTAGGAAGAGTGGGCGCTAATTCTTTTACCCAATAGCGGTATTAGGGTCAATTTCCACAGGGAGCTAGAAAAGGGAGTTGAGTAATTGCTTAGTCTAGAGATGCGTTTTGGCACCTAATTGTACTTCTACCATTTTTGGATTTTTATAATTATCAACTACAATTTAACAACTACTAGTTAAAACTAAGTTATGCTAAAATATTGATTCTAGGTTGTATGCAAGATAGAGAAAAACACCATGGTCGTGGCATTTACCTAGGTGGTCAACTAACGGGTAGAGATTCCTAATACAAGAATGATGATTATGGGGCTTATGCTATAACTGTTGCACGATTGCACTATCTCACACCTCTCGGGAGAGAGAATGATTTTGCCCATTTTACTATCTCGAGACCAATTGGGTAGGCCAATATGCCCAAGCAACTTAGGGTTCAAGTTGGGTAATTACTCTCTCGAGGTTTAACCCGTTAATTGGGACTACCATTCTCATGGGTCCATCCCAATTCCTTGTTGGGTCAATTTTGGAGTCATAGACACTCTTTCTCAAGAAGAGTCAAGACCCACTAAGCTAGACTCAGTGTTTGCAACCACCAAATCCTAAGTAAATCATAAAATTAACCCAAATAGCAAACACCCAACATCATTCAAGCATTAAACAATCACACCCATTAGTTACCCAGACTAGGGTTGAGATACAACCCTAGCTAATAGGTTTAGCTAGACATGAGATGAACAGAAATTGAAGAAATAGTAGATGAAATCAACATATTAATTAACTACAATGATAATCTACAAGAATTCACGATAAAACAAGATGAAATTGCCCAAAATAGGCTTAAACTTGAGTCTCACGAGTGCAACAGCTATATCTCATACAAAACTTAACCTAAAATTGGTAAAATATTCTAGTTATACTAGGCTAGAAAAACTAGACAAAAATACCCCTGCGAGGCTGGCGCGGACCGCGCAAACTTGACATGCGGCCGCATTAGGTTGCTCAACTTCTAAATATTGCTTTCTGAACCTTAGAGATGCGGACCGCACAATGATGTAGTGCGGCCGTATGGCGACTGGCACGGACCGCGTGAGCATGTAGCGCGACCGCGTGATCAATTTAAAGTGGTCTTTGAACCTTTGTGGTGCGGCCCGCGGGAACGTGTAATGCGGATGCATGAGCTGGGCGCGGACCGCATGAGCTGGGCGCGGACCGCATGAGCTGGGCGCGGACCGCATGGGCTTTCAGCGCGGCCGTGCTGCTTTATGTTGGCTTGACCACTTTCTGAACCTCATTGGTGCGACCGCATAGCATGATTGTGCGGTCCGCACCAAGTTTTGCATGTCCTCTCTTCACTAATCTTTGACACTTGAGAAGTTTCACTCCTTTTCGAGCCGATTTTTGACTTTTGCCATCTTGTCGCTCAAACCTGCAATAAAGCGCACTTGTAAGCATTCTGGGTCTATTTTTATGGCAATTCGTACATAAAGCATAGGCAAGTATGGGCATAAAACGTGTTAGAAATCACAGTTATCAACTCCCCCAAACTAAAACCTTTGTTTGTCCTCAAGTAAATAAAACAAAACCCACCCCACAAAAGGAAACATCTGAATAATTCCAGCTTATCCTAAAGCAACCTCATCAGGCATCAATTGGGACTAACAATTGCCCTCAATACGAATGCATCATTAACACATTTTTTTAGCTTTAAAGAACTATGGATCAAATGTGACTCAAGAGCATCTAGGGTTGACTCATTTCATCAAGGATCTTTTCTCAAATACCTTGGTCATTGTGGAACCCAAACTCATACATCCTCAACTCTCCCTAAGCGAACCTCACTTTTTAGAGTAATGACACACAACCGAGGTTGATGGATTTTTCACTCATATCACTCACAAAGAAGGTCATAAGTCCGGCTCCAGGTACCATATGCTTGCCCCTTGTGTAAGTATCCACTAATGTAGGTTCTGTTCGACTTAAGATCATATAGGGCTTTTGTGGAGTCATTGTAAAGGCTTTTGGGTAAGGGTAGGATATGTTTTGTTCAAGTGGGTTCAATCTTCCCTCAAGCACTTCTTTTGATTCAATTTGGCACATTTTCTTGACTCATTTGAGTATTCACTTTTTTTGAGGGGTTAGAGAGACACACTGTCGATCTTTTTTTTTATGCAATTCAACACATTTCTCCTTTTCAACTTTTTTTTCCACAACATTATTCACTTTTGTTTTCTTTGGATCCCCTTTTCGACCTTATTCAATTTGGTCTCTTTTTTTTTGTCTTGTCTTTTCTTCCTTTTTCATTGCCTTCCTTTTCTTTTTGCTTTTGCACCTTTTTCCACATTGCTTCCTTTCTTGTCTCCCTTCCCCAAACTTAGATATTTGCTGTGACGACCTAAAGGGTCATCACCTGTTTCCTAATTTATTCCGTGCTTTTGAGGCCTTGAAAACCTCACTTTTACTTACCTCGATTAGCGTGCATAGTCCGATCGCGTAGCCGGAAAGTTTTTGTGTTGAAATATGTGAAAAATTTGAAGAATTTTGATATTAATATGATTAAAGTTGACTTTGGTCAACATTTTTGGTAAACGAACCCGGACCCGTGATTTGACGGTCTCGGAGGGTCCATAAAAAAATATGGAACTCGGGCATGTGCCCGGAGTCGAAATCCGAGGTCTAGAACCCGAGTAAAAGAATTTTTCTGTTAAATTATTTTTCTGAAATTATTAAGGAAAATAGAAATGAAAATTGATTAAAAGACTATGGTATCGGGCTCGTATTTTGGTTCCGACGCCCGGTACAGGTCTTAAATATATGTTAAGCGCTTTTTGTGAAGTTTGGTCGAAATCGGACGTCGTTTGACGCGTTTCGGACCTAATTTTCTAAAGTTAGAAGTTTAAGAAGTTTGAAATGAAAATCATGAGTTTTGAGGCTTGATCCAATGATTTTTATGTTATTTTGGCGGTTTGATCGCTCGAGTAAGTTCGTAGGGTGTTATTGAGTTAGTGTGTGTGTTTGGTTAGGGGCCCCGAGGGCTCGGGAGTGAATTTGAGGTGGTTCGGGGTGTTTTTACACTTAGGAAAGGATCAGATTTTTGCTGCATTTTTCTCACAAACAATTTGTTCTTCGCGAACGCGGCCACAAGGTCGCGTTCGCAGTGCTTTGATGTTCCCCTCCTTCGCGTTCGCGACATCCCTATTGCAATCGCGTAAGCCAAGTTCAAGGCCCCCAGAGGTTCCTTCTTCGCGTTCGCATCCTTCATCTCGCGAACGCGTAAGTTAACCAGTCTACTCAACGTGTTCACATGGGTCTACCCGCATTCGCGTAGTTACAAACCCCCCTTTCACCGCGTTCGCAATTCCCCTATCGCGTTCGCGTATAACAGCCCCTAGACCCCCAGCTTTTTCCTCTTTGCATTAGTAGCCTTCCCATCGCGAATGCGATGCATTGCCCAGTCTACCCTTCGCGAACGCGATCCCTTTCCCGCGAACGCGAAGGGCAATTTTGCCCAGCGAATTTTTAAGTCAAAAACAGAACCAGTGATGGGAAAAACATAACCCTTCACGAGCTCTTCCTTCTCCAAAGTCCTAGGGCGAATTTTAGAGCACTTCTTCATCAAAACTTCTTGGGTAAGCATTGTTTAACTTGTTTTCTTCAATTTCCTTCATTAATTACTAATTTCCTAGCCCTAAATCATGAATTCAAGGTAGAAATTAGGGGTTTTGGGTAGAGTTAGGGTTTTGGGAATTTTGGGTGATTCAACCTCAATTTGGGGTCAAATCTTAAAAAAAATTATATATTTGAACTCGTGGGGTTACGGGTGACTAGGTTTTGGTCCGAGCCTCGTGTTTGGACCATGTGGGCCCGGTGTTGAATTTCGGTAATTTTGGAAGAATGCTAGGAAATTCATATCTAGGCTATGGGATGTTGCCATTGAGATTTTATTGATACTATTGAATTAATTATGCCTAGATACCATTGTTTCAGAGTCGGATTGTAGAGGAAAGGCGGTATTGCAGAGTTGATTGCTATTCTTTGGACCGAGGTAAGTGTTTGATCTAACTTTGTCTTGAGGGAATAGGATTAGAATATTAATTTCTAATTGCTAAATGTTGAGTACGGTGTATAAGCGTGGTGACGAGTATCTATACACCGGTGTCTAGCATAACCGTGAGTCCTTAATGTGCTTATTCTGGTTTTGTTGTGACTCTTCCTTGTTAAATTGGTGTACTCTATATAATGTGAAGAGTATGAGAAAGAAATTTATGACTAGTAAACTTTTTGGAGCGTTGGCTCGAATGATAAGTAACTATTGAGTAAAAAATGAAAGAAAGGGAAAGAGATGTGATTATTCCATTGCTGGGTTGTTTATGTACTATGATTATCTCCCTCGCCGGGATGTAAAAGTTATTATTATTGTTCCCTTGCCGGGATTTGACTGGTTACTTGTGTTTTCCCTTGTCGGGATATTTATTACTTTTGTCTATCCCCCTCACCCCCATTGTTTGTGATTGCTGTTTGGGTGAGGTTGAGTGATAAAGCACGATGGGTGATGTCGTGCGATCGTTTTGATTATTAATGCACGAAGGAACATTCTGTGCCATGTTTTATTATTAAAGCACGAAGCAACATTCCGTGTCATGTTTTGATTATTAAAGCACGAAGGAACATTCCGTGCCATGTTTTGATTATTAAAGCACGAAGGAACATTCCATGTCATGTTTTGATTACTAATGCATGAAGGGACATTCCGTCCCATGTTTTGATTATTAATGCACGAAAGAACATTCCATGCTATGCCTTGATTATTAATGCACGAAGGAACATTCTGTGCCATGTTTGATTATTAATGCACGAAGGGACATTCTGTGCCATGTTTGCGTTATTACCCCCATTGACTTTGTAGTTGTACTATTTCATTCCTTATTTATTTACCTTGTATTCTAAACTGCTATAGCCCCTACAACATGCTCCCCTCCCTCTTGACTTGTTAAGTTTCTGTTTTCTTTTCTATTGCGTATATATATATTTGAACTGCACAGGTTTTGTTCGGTAGTCCGGTCTAGCCTCGTCACTACTTCGCCGGGGTTAGGCCAGACACTTGCCAGCACATGGGGTCGGTTGTGCTGATGCTACACTCTGTGCATCTTTTTGCACAGATCCAGGTGTTGGAGCAACAATTGAGTAGCAGTAGCATTTTGGGAGCGAGCTTCCAGTCCAGGGACATTCGAGGTAGCCTAGCTGGCGTTCGCAGGCCGAAGTCCCTTTCTATATCTTCAGTTTGTCTTCATTGTATAGAGACAGACATTATGTATTTTATATTCAGACTTGTTTATAGCACTCTTTAGTGGTTTGTGAGGTAGCGACTCCAGTCATGGGTAGTGAAATGTTAAACTTCCGCATTTTGGGTTTTTAGTTATTTATGTTTTAACAGACTTCTGCTTTATTTATAGATTCGTTATCTTATTATTGTTGCGTTGTAATACGAATATGCTTAATGTTTGGCTTGCCTAACTCCTACAGTAGGCGCCATCACGACTCCCGATGGGGAAAAATCCGGGTCGTGACAAGTTGGTATCAGAGCTCTAGGTTGCATAGGTCTCGCTACTCACGGACAAACTTGGTAGAGTCTGAGGGATCGGTACGGAGACGTCTGTATTTATCCCCCAGAGGCTACAAAGTTAGGAAAAGTTTCACATTTGTTCTTTCTTGTCGTGCGGTTCTATTTCTCAAGTACTGATTGAATTTCTATTATGTTCCCCCGCAGATGGCGACGACACGTGCTTCCTCTTCTACCACGCAGCAGCCCGAGCCCCCAGCAGCAGCTCCAGTGGCGAAGCCTCAGGTTGATTTGGAGGAGGAGGTGCCAGCCCCAGCAGTCCCGGTGAGCCCAGCTCAGGTTTCAGAGGGGTTTATTGCTATCTCAGTTCTTTAGGACGCTCTAGTCCGATTGGTAGGCTTCACGGAGAGTGTCATTCAAGAGGGTTTGCTTCCAGGAGTTCAGCCAGCGGTGGCAGATCAGTCGTGTACAGTGGCTCAGGCCGGGAGTGAGATCACTTTTCAGGGGGCGGCCAATGTAGGTCGTAGAGTTGAGGTGGTCCTGCCATAGCGAGGCGGTCATAGTGTGGATAAGAGATCCTATCACGTATGCAAATTCAGTGGTACCTCGTTAGGAGGTAGAGGTTCTTATGGTAGAGGTCATCCTCCCAGGTCTTTTCAGTCAGCTCTTAGGGTCACTCATGGTACTTCAGGTGGTCATTCGGGTCGACAGGGTCAGTCTCAGTCCCCCCAGCTGCAGCGTTCGTGTATGTGTTATGAGTGTGGTGAGTATGGTCACAACATGAGGGTTTGACCGAGGTTGAGGGGTGCTCATCCGTAGCAGATGAGGTCTTTCCATGCCTGTGGTGATCTGAGGCACATTGTCAGATATTGCCCTCGAGTTTATGGCAGCTTCCAGCATCAGAGTTCTCGTGATAGGATTCAGGCACCGGAGGTTCCACAGCCTGCCCAGCCAGCTAGAGGCGGTGGTGGAGGTGTTAGATGTGGAGGTAGAGGTCTTAAAGGTGGAGTTCAGGTCGCCAGAGGTAGGCCAGAGGCTGAGTCTTCAGGTGCAAAGATTTCAGGTACCATTCTGATTTGTATTAGAGATACTTCAGTGCTATTCTACCCCTGGTTCTACGTATTCATATGTGTCATCCTATTTTGCACCCTTCCTGGCTATGCCTAGTGATGCTTTGGGTATCCCTGTATCTATATCTACACTAGTGGGTGATTCTATAGTGGTCGACCGAGTTCATCGTTCCTGTGTGGTAGTGTTTGAGGGTCTTGAGCCCCGTGTTGACTTATTGCTCTTAGACATGGTGGATTTCGACGTCATATTGGGGGTGGATTGGTTGTCCCCGTATTATCCTATCTTGGATTATCATGCCAGGATCGTGACCTTGGCTTTGCCAGATTTGCCCCGATTGTAGTGGAGAGGGACCTCAGGTCATGCCACCCGTAGTGTTATTTCATATGTAAAGGCTCGATGCATGGTCGAGAAAGGGTGTTTAGCTTATTTGGCATATGTTCGCGATTCCAACGCATATGTTCCTTCTATTGACTCTGTTCCTATTGTTCGGGAGTTCCCCGAGGTTTTTCCTTCAGACCTGCCGGGTATGACACCCGACAGGGATATTGATTTTTGTATTGATCTGGCCCCAGGCACGCATCCCATTTCTATTACGCCGTATCGCATGGCCCCGCTAGAGTTGAAGCAGTTAAAGTACCAGTTGCAAGATTTGCTAGAGAAGGGTTTTATCAGGCCTAGTATTTCTCCTTGGGGTGCGCCAGTGTTATTTGTGAAGAAAAATGATGGATCGATGAGTATGTGCATAAATAACCGGCAATTGGACAAGGTGACCATAAAGAACAAGTATCCACTACCGAGGATTGATGATTGTTTGACCAGCTTCAGGGCGCAAAGGTGTTTTCAAAGATAGACTTGAGATCTGGCTACCGTGTGTTGAGGATTAGGGCATCCGATGTCCCTAGGTCAGCATTCCGCACTCAGCATGGGCACTATGAGTTTTTGGTCATGTCATTTGGGTTGACCAATGCCCCAGCAACATTTATGGAGTTGATGAATCGAGTGTTCAGACCTTACTTGGACTTGTTCGTGATAGTCTGTATTGATGATATTCTGGTGTACTCCCGCAGTCAGGAAGAGCACGAGCAACACCTCAGAGTGGTTCTTCAGACTTTGAAGGATAGTCAGTTGTATGCTAAGTTCTCGAAGTGCGAGTTTTGGTTGAGTTCAATTGCATTTTTGGGTCATGTCGTATCAGCAGAAGGTATTCAGGTGGACCCGAAGAAGATTGAGGCAGTCAAGAATTGGCCTCGACCAGCTTTATCGATTGAGATTCGGAGTTTCTTGGGATTGGCAGGTTATTATCGTCGGTTCGTGGAGGGGTTTTCATCTATAGCAGCCCCGATGACCAGGTTGACCCAGAAGAGTGCCCAGTTCAGGTCGTCAGACAAGTGTGAGGAGAGCTTTCAAAAGCTCAATACAGCTCTGACTACGGCACCGATATTGGTTTCGCCCACAGGTGCAGGGCCTTATACAGTTTATTGTGATGCTTCTCGTATTGGGCTTGGTGCAGTATTGATGCAAGATGGCAGAGTCATAGCTTATGCTTCGAGGCAATTGAAGATCCATGAGAAGAACTATTCGGTCCATGATTTAGAGTTGGCAGCCATTGTTCATGCTTTGAAGATTTGGAGGCATTATTTATATGGTGTGACGTGTGAGGTGTACACGGATCACAAGAGCCTTCAGTACTTGTTCAAGCAAAAGGAGTTGAATTTGAGGCAGAGGCGGTGGTTGGAGTTGTTGAAAGATTATGATGTTACTATTTTACACCACCCGGGGAGAGACAATGTGGTAGCCGATGCATTGAGTAGGAAGTCTTCCAGCATGGGTAGTCTTGCTTATGTTCCGGTCAGCTAGAGACCGCTTGCTTTGGATATTCAAGCTTTGGCCAATCGACTGGTGAGGTTGGACATTTCTGAGCCTAGCAGAGTGTTAGCTTGCACGGTCGCTCGTTCTTCATTATTGGAGCGTATCCGTGATCGACAGTTTGATGATCCCCATTTGTGTGTCCTGAGAGACACGATGCAGCGTGGAGGTGCCACGAAGGTGACTTTAGATGATGATGGTGGTTTGAGATTGCAATGGCGAGTTTGTGTGCCCAATTTTGATGGAATTCGATCTTAGCGGAGGCTCATAGTTCACAGTATTCTATTCACCCGGGCGCCGCGAAGATGTATCAGGACTTGTGGCAGCATTATTGGTCGCGTAGGATGAAGAAAGATATTATTGCATGTGGCTAGGTGTCTGAATTGTCAACAGGTCAAGTATGAGCATTAGAGGCCTGGTGGTTTGTTTCAGAGGATTGAGCTTCCCGAGTGGAAGTGGGAGAGGATTACCATGGATTTTGTTACTGGACTTCCGGTGACTCGGAAGAAGTTTGATGCTATTTGGGTCATTGTTGAGAGGCTGACTAAGTTAGCGCATTTCATTCCTGTTGCCACCATCTATTCATCGGAGATATTAGCTGAGATCTACATCCGGGAGATTGTTCGCCTTTATGGGGTGCCGACATCTATCATTTCGGACCGGGGTACGCAGTTTACCTCACACTTTTGGAGAGCAGTTCAGCAGGAGTTAGGCACCCAGGTTCAGTTGAGGACAACATTCCATCCTCAGACGGACGGTCAGTCCGAGAGGACTATTCAGATATTGGAGGATATGCTCTGAGCCTATGTTATTGATTTTGGAGGCTCTTGGGACCAGTTTTTGCCTTTAGCAGAGATCGCCTACAACAACAACTACCAGTCCAGCATTCAGATTGCTCCATATGAGGCGTTGTATGGTAGGCGATGTCGGTCTCCAGTCGGATGGTTTGAGCCG
>MU704321.1:80382-125047 GCA_026770625.1 Nicotiana glauca
TTTGCAACCACCAAATCCTAATTAAACCATAAAATTAACCCAAATAGCAAAAGCCCAACATCATTCAAGCATTAAACAATCACACCCATTAGTTACCCACACTAGGGTTGAACCACAACCCTAGCTAATAGGTTTAGCTAGACATGAGAGGAACAAAAATTGAAGAAATAGTAGATGAAATCAACATATTAATTAACTACAATGATAATCTACAAGAATCCACGATAAAACAAGATGAAATTGCCCAAAATAGGATTAAACTTGAGTCTCACGAGTGCAGCAGCTATATCTCATACAAAACTTAACCTAAAATTGGTAAAATATTCTATTTGTACTAGGCTAGAAATACTAGACAAAAATACCCCTGCGGGGCTGGCGCAGACCGCGCAAACTTGACACGTGGTCGCACTGGGTTGCTCAACTTCTAAATTTTGCTTTCTGAACCTTAGAGATGCGGACCACACAATGATGTAGTGCGGCTGCATGGTGACTGGCGCGGACCGCGTGAACATGTAGCACGACCGCATGATCAATTTTAAGTGACCTCTGAACCTTTGTGGTGCGGCCCACGGGAACGTGTAATGCAGCCGGATAAGCTGGGCGCGGACCGCATAGGCTTTCAGCGCGGTCGTGCTTCTTTTTGTTGGCTTGACCATTTTCTGAACCTCATTGGTGCGGCCACATAGCATGATGGTGCAGTCCGCACCAAGTTCTGCATTTCCTCTTTTCACTAATCTTTGACACTTGAGCAGGTTTCACTCCTTTTCGAGCCGATTTTTGACTTTTGCCATCTTGTCGCTCAAACCTGCAATAAAGCGCACTTGTAAGCATTCTGGGTCTATTTTTATGGCAATTCGTACATAAAGCACAGGCAAGTATGGGCATAAAACGTGTTAGAAATCACAGTTATCAGTACCCTTATATGAGATAATAGAAACTGGGACCCCATGCAACCGTACAATCTCCCGGATGAAAATCCCTGCCAGCCGCTCCGAAGAATAGGTAGTACACACCGGAATGAAGTGCGCAGACTTGGTCAGCCAATCCATAATCACCCAAATCGAATCAAACTTCCTCGAGGTACGAGGGAGACCACTCACAAAATCCATAGTAATCCTTTCCCACTTCCACTCTGGAGTATCCATCCGCTGAAATACACCACCGGGCCTCTGATGCTCGTATTTGACCTGCTGACAGTTGAGACACTAAGCTATATAACTCACAATATCTTTCTTCATTATCCTCCACCAGCAGCCTCAAATTTTGATACATCTTCGCGACACCCGTATGAATGGAATACCGCGAGCTGTGGGCCTCCTCTAATATCAACTCCCGAAGCCTATCCACATTGGGCACGCAAATCCGGCCCTGCGTCCTCAACACACCATCATCATCAATAGTCACATCTCTGGCATCATCATGCTGGACCCTGTCCTTAAGGACAAGCAAATGCGGATCATCATACTGGCGTTCTCTAATGCGGTCATACAAGGAAGATCGAGAAACCACACAAGCCAACACCCGAATAGGCTCCGAAATGTCTAACCTCACCATATGATTGGCCAAAGCCTGAACATCAACTGCGAAGGGCCTCTCCCCAACTGGAATGTACGCCAAACTACCCATACTCACCCCCTTCCGGCTCAAAGCATCGGCCACTACATTGGCCTTCCCCGGATGATACAAAATGGTAATATCATAGTCATTGAGTAATTCAAGCCACCTCCGCTACCTCAAATTGAGGTTCTTTTGCTTGATCAAATGTTGAAGACTGCGGTGATCGGTGAATACCTCACAAGATACACCATACAAATAATGCCTCCAAATCTTCAATGCATGAACTATAGCAGCCAACTCCAAATCATGGACATGGTAGTTCTTCTTATGGGGCTTCAATTGACGAGAAGCATAAGCAATAACTCTACCCTCCTGCATCAATACACAGCCAATCCCAACTCTCAAAGCATCACAATACACGGTATATGAACCTGAAGCTGATGGCAAAACCAACACTAGAGCTGTGGTCAAAGCTGTCTTGAGCTTCTGAAAGCTCTCCTCGCACTCATCCGACCATACAAATGGTGCATTCTTCTGCGTCAACTTGGTCAAGGGCGAAGCAATAGATGAAAAACCTTGAACAAATCGGCGATAATAACCCGCCAAACCGAGGAAACTCCGAATCTCCGTGGCTGAGGACGGTCTAGGCCAACTCTACACCGCCTCTATCTTCTTCGGATCAACCTAAATACCATTACTGGACACCACGTGCCCCAGGAAAGCCACAGAACCAAGCCAGAACTCACATTTGGAGGACTTTGCATAAAGTTTCTCCTCCCTCAACCTCTGTAATACCACTCTCAAATGATGTGCGTGCTCCTCCTGGCTACGCGAGTACAACAGGATGTCATCAATAAACACAATCACAAATGAATCCATATACGACCGAAATACACTATTCATCAAGTGCATGAATGCGGTTGGGGCATTAGTCAGCCCGAAAGACATAACCAGAAACTCATGGTGCCCATATCTCGTCCTGAAAGCCGTCTTCATAATATTTGAATCCCTAATCTTCAGCTGGTGATAGCCTGAACGAAGATCAATCTTGGAGAATACCTTTGCCCCTAAAGCTGGTCAAACAAATCATCAATACGGGGTAGAGGATACTTGTTCTTCACTGTCACCTTGTTCAACTGCCTGTAGTCAATGCACATTCTCATTGTGCCATCCTTTTTCTTCATAAAAAAGACCGGTGCACCCCACGGTGACACACTCGGACGAATGAACCCTTTATCTAGGAGTTCCTGAAGCTTCTCCTTCAACTCCTTTAACTCTGCTGGTGCCATACGATATGGAGGAATAGAGATGGGCTGAGTGCCCGACACCAGATCAATACTGAAATCAATGTCCCTGTCCAGTGGCATGCCCGACAGGTCTGCTGGAAACACATCAGGAAAATCCCTCACAACGGGAACAGAATCAAGACTAGGAGTCTTAGCTCCGACATCTCTCACAAAAGCCAAATACGATAAACAACCTTTCCCAACCATCCGCTGGGCCTTTAGGAAAGAGATCACCCTGCTGGGTACATAGTCAGTCATACCACGCCACTCAATCCTCGGAACACCTGGTATGGCCAATGTGACTGTCTTAGAATGACAGTCCAGAATAGCATGGCACAGAGATAACCAGTCCATGCCCAGGATAACATCGAAATCTACCATGCTCAGCAATAACAAATCAACTCGGGTCTCTAGACCCCCAATAGTCACCAGACAAGACCGATACACATGGTCTACAATAATAGTATCACCCACTGGGGTAGATATATGCACAGGAAAGGCAAGACAACCACGGGTCGTACCCAGATGATGGGCAAAATATGAAGACACATAAGAGTAGGTAGAACCGGGATCAAACAAGACAGAAGCATCCCTGTGGCAGACTGAGATAATACCTGTGATAATAGCATCTGATGCAACGGTGTCCCTCCTGTCTGGGAGAGCATAGAATCGAGCCTGGCCACCGCCAGATTGGTCTCCACCCCTAGGGCGGCCCTTAGCTGCCTGGCTCCTACCCCTACCTGACTGGTAGGGTGCTGAAGTAGATGGAGTAGAAGATGAAGGTTGATCCCTCTGCTGAGGCCGACTACCATGAAGCTGAGGACACTGTCTCCTCATATGGACAAACTCACCACACTCGAAGCAACTGCCTGGTACAGGAGAAGGGGACTGAAGGGAACCCTTCGCTGCTGAAGAACCCTGGGCTGAAGAGGTAGGAGTAGAGCTCTGTGCTGGGAGGGAACTAAGTGAAGATTGGCCCCGCTGAAACCCCTGAGGACCACAGCTTGAAGAAGCCCCACTGTACTCTGGATGACCTGACTGAGGAGGCCTGAAGGAACGACCTCTGCCACGCTGGAACTGGCCCCTAAGCGGAGCACCACTAAAGCTACCTAAACCCCGAGGCCTCTTGGCCTCCCTCTCCTCACGCTCCCTACAGCGAACCTTAGCGATCTCTCGAGCCATGTCAACTACCTCCTCGAACGAGGCACCCATAACCCTCTCTCTGGTAATCAAAATACGAAGTGAATAGTTGAGGCCATCCACAAACCTCCTAATCCTCTCCTGATCTGTCGGGATCATCCAAGTAGCATGCCGAGCTAATTGCGTAAACCTCATCTCATACTGGGTCACAGACATGTCTCCCTGAACCAACCACTCAAACTGATGATGTAGCTCCTACCTGCGAGACTGCAGTACGTACTTCTCCAAAAAGAGAGTGGAGAACTGCTGCCACGTGAGGGGCGCGGCACCAACAGGCCTACGCCTCTCGAAATCCTCCCACCATGTAAATGCAGGCCCTAAGAACTGGAAAGTAGTAAAAGCCACTCCACTCGACTCCAAAATCCCTGCGGTGCGAAGCATACACTGACACTTGTCTAGAAATCCCTGGGCATCCTCGTCCTCCACATCACTGAACGTCGGAGGCTAGAGCCTACCGAACCTCTCCAGTCGACACTGCTCATCGTCTGGCATAGCTGGAACCACATAATCTGGAGCTGGTACGACTGGTGCAACTGGGGCAACTGGTACGACTGGCTGAGCTCGGGCTGCTCCCGGTGTCTACAATCCTTGAATAACCTGCTCAGGTGTGCGAGCAGTGGGGGTATGATGACCTCCCCCAGTCTGTGAGGTAGCTGCTGCAGTAGTGGCTGAGATTGCCTAAGCCAGGCCAGTGCAGACAGATAGAATCTGAGCTAAAGCCTCCTGGAGACTAGGAATCACAATGAGCACTGCCGGTGCCTGAACCGGTACAGCTGGAGCATCTACAACTAGAGCCTGGTCCTGAACCGAGGCAGCTGGTGGATCTACAGGTGCTGCCTCACTGGTCTGCCTCGACCACGACCACGACCGCGCCCACGGCCTCTAGTGGGTGGTAATGGTGGTCATCCGCCACGTCTGGTAGCGCGGGTTCTCGCCATCTGCGAGAGAATAGAATACAGAAGTTTAGTTCTCGGGTCAACAAAGTCGCACGGCAAGAATTTCAAGAATATGAAGTGTTTCCTAAAGGTTCTGCAGACTCTCGAGGATAAATATAGACGTCTCTGTACCGATCCGCGAGACTCTACTAAACCTGCTTATGACTCGTGAGGCCTAGTAACCTAGGCTCTGATAATAACTTTTCACGACCCCAATCCCGATCGTGATGGCGCCCAACACAAATGCTAGGCAAGCCCGACCATTCAAACACTCCCAAATCCAAACACGCAACCCGTTACCAATTAAAAAAGTTAGATTATCAGATAATATAGTTATAACCAGTGATAATAGATAGAAATAATACGGAAACCATAACAATACCAATACAACTCCCAATAGATCTGGGGTCACGAGTCTAGAGCCTCTAAATACAACTGAGTAACAAAATCTAAACAGATGAGAGTCTAGGATGCGGAAAAAAAAGGGATAGGGGAGAAGTCGAGTCCTGCGGATGCCAGCAGCTACCTCGACAACTCCGGAGTGAGTCTGCAAACAGCCAATAACTCTACTGAGTCTCCGAAACACCTGTATCCCCACACATGGTGCATGGAGTAAAGTGAGTACTCCAACTCAGTGAGTAATAAACATATATAATGATTGAAGATAAGAAATCACGAAATATTACAACGTAGAGCTATAACTGGCAATCCAGCACATTTAACGGTGAAATAGCAGCAAATCAATGACAGGTAAATCAGATAGATGCCAATGCATGAATGCGATGCAATGCATATGACCATTGCGGCGCGCAACCCGATCCATCTGGGTACCCGCGCTCACTGTGGGGGTTCAGACTCCAGAGGGGCTACTACAGCCCAAGCGCAATATTGACATAACATTGCTGCGGCATGCAGCCCGATCCATACTCAGTCCAGAATATGCATGTAAACCACTCGGGTAATATTAGAGTAATAGCTCTCAGCTCACAATGTTAGAAAAATGTAGTTTACGTTTCAAATCTTGGAATTTTGGCTGAACATTTCAGAAACATTATTTATACTCAGGACTGAAATCATTTAACATGCCAAGTGATATGGAAACAGTGATAATAATCCCTGAAGGATGCAAATGATCGGCACAAAGCCCAAATATATCCAAGTAGAATGATTACCAAACAATTTCTAGTCAAGAACACAGTATGAACATCACTCGGGACGGACTAAGTCACAATCTCCAATCATAAACGACCCCGCACTCGTCATAGAGTACGTATCTCACCTCAATATAGCATCACGTTGTGATATTCCGGGGTTTCAAACCCTCAGGTTATCATTTACATCTATTACTCACCTCAAGCCGGCCCAAAATCTAGCTCGCTATGCCTTTTCCCCTTGAATAGACCTCCTCGCGTGTCAAATCTGATCAAAACCACAAAGAATACGTTACAATAGGCCAAAGAAACATAACCCAATCGAAAAGACTCGAAAAGCATAGAAAATCACGAAGTTGGCAAAGCCTGAGCCCCGGGCCCACTTCTCAAAAAATTATGAAATTTATATCACCGGATTCCTCGTCTCGCCATGAGTCTATACATATCAAATTTACCAAAATCGGAGTCCATTTGGCCCTCCAAATTCCATTTTAACTTATGACTTCTCAAGCCCTAACTTAACACATTTTGGATGAATTTCCACCAATTTCCATGTTAATTCTACCATAAACTTGAATAATTAGGCCAAGGGACTTACCTCCAATCTATTCTCAGTCAAAACTCTCAAGAATACTCGCCCAAATCTCTCAAGGTCGCTCAACAATGATGGAAAAATACCCCATGCTCGCGGATGACATATAACATTTAAACCCTTCTGCCCAGTCGACTTTCGCTTCTGCGGTCCCGCTTCCGCTTATACGGGGCTGCTTCTACGTCCAACAATTCTGCTTTTGCGATTCTCATTAAAAATTCCAAATTCTGCTTTTGCGGCTCAGATTCCGCTTCTGCGAAACTTCTTCTTGAGACCCAAAATCGCTTCTGCGATTTACTGTCCGCTTCTGCGGACCCGCTGATGCGAAAATGGTTTCGCTTCTGCAGAACTACTCCACCAAACCCCTGATTGCTTTTGTGATCCCTCACCCGCTTCAGCGGTTCATTTCCGCAGAAGCGGAAATACCAGATACCAGCAAAAATGAACCTGCAACAAACTTCAAAAACTCTCCGTTTAAACACCCGAACTCACCCCGGGGCCTCAACCAAAAACACCAACACATCCTAAAACCTCATTCAAACTTGTTCCAATCCTCAAAACACATCAAACAACGCTAAAACCATCAAATCACATCGGATTCAAGCCTAAGTTTCTTAAAAACTTTCGAATTACGCATTCGATTAAAAACCCGACCAAAACACCTCCGAATGACCCGAAATTTTGCACACATATCCAAAATCACCTAACAAATCAACTGCAACTATCGGAATCCCATTCCGACCCTCGGATCAAAATCTCACCTATCAACCGGAATTCGCTAAAATAGTAACTTAGCCAATTCAAGCCTAATTCTACACCGGACCTCCAAAATCACTTCCGATCACACTCCTAAGTCACAAATCACCTCCCGAAGCTAACTGAATCACCAGAATTCACATCCGAGCCTTCTAACTCATAGGTCAATATCCCGTTGACTTTTCCAAACCAAGCCTTCCTTAAAGAGACTAAGTGTCTTATTTCCTATCAAAACCAATCCAATTCAACTCTAACACCACCGATGCTGATAATGAAACATAAAGAAACAATAAACGGGGAAAATAAGGTAGTAACACATGAGACGACGGGCCGGGTCGTCACACCAAACCATCAGAAAAGGGTTAAATGTATAGAAAGAAAGAAGATTTTTGTTACAGTGATCCTTCTTTTTGTTGTGGTATCTCTCCGACGATCCACTGAATGTTAAAAGGGTCGGTAACATGTTTCTCAATGTATGCTTTTGTATTCTTGAAGTTGATGTCTTTACGCTTCCCATAAAACCCGATGCATGACAAATACAAAGGGATAATAATAGAAAACTTGTCGATACAAGATTCAACAATAGGGTGATTGTGTGAAGAGACCATGGAATCATACGCATAAAGACACCTTTCTGCAATGTCAAAAACAACCAACACCTAGTGTAATTTTTCTACAATGTTGACGGGCATGATGACATAATCAACTTCATCCCATGCAATATTTGCGAGTACTCTATACCCCAATATATATTTTGCTACAACGTCATGGGGTTTGACAACAGAAAACTTCTTTTCTTGAGGAGAATTTTGGAACTTTTCATAAATCTGATCAATCCTAGTCTTGAACACACAATCTGTTGTAGTAAACACGGTCTTGTTGTGGGGGCCATACTTTTCCTCTTTTTTCTCAAGTAATATATTATAATATTAATGTGCTGCAACAAAAAGAGATTGTATTTATTCTATAAGTTATCTTCAAATATTCTACACAAAATTACAAAATAACTACAATTCATACACAAACAGAATACAAAGAATCTATCATTTAGAATACAAACTATGTACAAATTATCTACAAAAAATCTACAAATCAAATACATTGAATCTTACCGAGTCATTGAGGACTTGTCCTGGGTGTGCCAAGGAAAAGAACCACTCTTTCTTGTCAACCTTTTTAACTCCAAGATCTAAACATGGCTTAATTTGGTTATCCTTTATAGAATACGGAGCCTTCCTCCTATAAACAAATAGAAATTAAAATAAAATTGTTGAATGAAGTGGATGTGTAAAAGATGAATACTGGAATAAAAGTGTCAAATTGTGCAACCTAACCTCTTTGAACCTGTGTCGGTACCGTGGTATAACTACTTGTGGAATTGATCCAATAACTCAGGGTCTACATTTTGACCAATAACACTAGTAAATGGGTGCTTGAGGTGAAATATTTGAGGTCCAACCGAGGTGCTGCCACCAGAACTGTATAAAGGGAGAAATGGTGATCAGGCATATTTTCCCGGCTGCTTTGTTCTACCTTGCTCCATGGGTATTGTTTCATCTTGTATAGGCTCGCCGAACTTAACCAATTGGGAGAAGTTATCAGGCAGCTCGAAATCATCAAGCGTAACCTCCTTATTCTCACCTCTGGTTTCTTCCGAATCACCTACATTCACATATTCCGCCTCTTCACCTACATTGTCATCTTCTGGATTCTTTTGTTCGCTTTGAGCTGCTACTGTCACTCCGTGAATTGGAAATTGTACATGCATATCTTCCCTCTCTGTAACACTATGTATATATAACTTAATAGAATTGTAAAAATATTGAAACAAAAAGAAAATATTTCTGAAAATAATTTCATACATGCATTCTCTTCATCAACTGTCCCTTCAAAATGTGTATATAAATCAACACGTGCTGGATGATTTTCTTTACCAAGTGCACATTCAACATGTTTTGTTTTTTCCATTAAAAATATTAAATCATACTGGATAGTATTGGCTTGACAATTTATGAAGATATGAAGGTGTGTCATAATATCTACATAAATCTGTATAGCTGTGCTAATAAGATGGATTTAATTGTATATATTATGTATATATAATATAGACAAATTGTAGTTATGTTATATATAATTTATAGTTATTTTGTAGAAATTTTGAATGATAAATGTGGATATATTGAAGATATATTGTAGATACCTGTTTTGCTGGGGCTGACCTGCACTGGTTCACCACTATTGAACTGAAATTGCTGATTGTTCTTGTCTTTTGGTTGGTCAGTATTTTTTGTTGAACTCCCAGCAAACTGTAAGTTTTATATTATTTAGGATATATATTTTAGAGGTGACACAAATAGTGATTTTAATATGATTAAAATTTAAATGTTACCTTTGCATCAATTTGATCATTTGGACTATTTATCACCTGCAAAATTGTCTTGACTGAATCCTTTATTAGGTCTCGAAGGCTACCTAGTTCTTCAAATACATCTTTCCGAAACTTTCCAAGCTTTTCATCAACCTACATAATTAAAAAAAAATACATAGTTAACTTCAGAAATATGTCTTAAAATACATTAAAAACAGATACACTATTATATATACATCACAATGCTTTTTAGAACTACATGTTACCTTCTCAACACCTCTTTTTAACTTTCTTATTTTACGAAGAATAAACTCATTTTCCTCTTTTCCAATTGATTCTTTGGGTTCCAATAGAGGAGCATCAACTTTTGGATTCTCAGAAACATGTTCAACCTCTTCAATTGTGTACTCAACTTTATCAGGCAAAGACATCACTGAAAGCTCTTCGGGTGATTCATTTATGTTGGTGAATTGAATGATGAAAAAAAATAAATTAGCTTATTTAAAGCAGAGTATGTATATAAATTTTTGATATTTTTTAGTTAAATTGTATTATCATAAATAAAGACCATTTACCTTCATCCATTCAGGCTTGATCATTTTGTCTTCAATTACAGCTAACCAAATCTGACCCTTAGTAGCTGACCAGTTTAGTATGCGAGGGATTGGATTAGAAATCTTTGTAGCTATATCAATGTTGACGGAGGAGCAACACTCATACAACCATACTTGCATGGCTAGTGGGAATCCTCGAATGAGATAAGTGAATGAAAGGATTTAGCCTGTGCCTAACTGATTCAATCAACTATCTGTAAGACTGAATACCCCATGGAAATGACTCGTACTTACCGAATTCCACCAAATAAAACCTAAAATGATCTACCAAGCCAATATGGTCTCTCTCTAACGAAGGACAAATGAAGAATTCTATGAGATATAGAATACATAACTTTACTGCATCCTCATTATTTACCCAACTTTTGTTGGTTACTATCTGTTTTAGGTATGTCTTCTCCACTTTTACCTTATTTGGAAAGTAATTGCTCATTATCTTACTGACATAATTAGGAGTGTAACCAAAGTCTGTCACCTCTCTCAATCCAAAATTTAACTTCTCACATTTTAACTCAGCTGAAAAATAGGAAGCATCAGATGATTTCAATTCATACTTCATAAGAATATGAATAGCTTGAGTCTGCATGCATAAATTGGGAAATGACAGTAAGTAACCAAAGCATGTCTTCTTGAACAACTTCAAACCATTTGGAGACAAAAACGCTTTAATTTGGCTAGGAATGCTAGGGTCACATAATGTCTAGAATCTAAGCACCCCATAATCAACATTATAAGATGCAAAAAAATATCCATTCTGCAAAATTCAACAAATGCAATCTAACATTAATACAGTAATTAAAAAGTACTGATACATTGTATTTTATCTACAAAATAACTTCAAAAAATATACAATATAACAACAATGTTAAACAGATCAACAAATCTATAATTAATCTTCAAAATTAAGACAAATAATCTCACATTAATTCATTGATTAAAAACATAGATACATTTGCAGTTTATATACAACATTTCTACAAAAATCTACAAAGCAAAAAAAAAAACACAGATTATGCAGATTTTTAACAACTAAAACATGCGAAATAAGTAGTGAAGAAATTACTAAATTCTTACCTTCACCAATGAGTGTTTTCGAACATTTTTAGGAGATTTAACACTAGGGGCTTTTTTTCAATATTTCTTCTTTTTGGGAGTTTTTGAACTGGGAGCCACCTTAGCTTTCTTTCCAGGTTTACTGATAGGCATATCTTCTACAAAATCATCATCGAACACTATCTCTTTACGTTTCCTATCCGCTTGTTTGATTGGCCTCGAAGATTCTCCAGCATCGAAATCATATTTTTGTTTAGTTCTAGCTTCAGCCCTGATTTGATGCGGAGAAACACTATGCTTCAAATCTACAATTGCATGTGCAGATTTCCCTTGCTTTTTGGGTGAATGTGGTGATAATACACCCAAATTGAAAGAAAGTATATCAGCTTCTAGAGCTTTTTTAGGGATGTGATTTGAAGCTTTGTTCTTCTTCATTGAGAAAAATTGAAGCTGAAGGTAAATGTGTGTATGACCTTTGAAGATTTAACTTCAATTTTGACTGTTTTGTAGAAGAAAAACCTTGATTATGGACGTTAATGGTAGAGGTTTACCTTTGTTTTTTTTTTGGTTTTAGCAGAGGGAATAATAGTTTGAATCGTAGGTGTGTTGTGATACGTGGGTGAGGGTGTGGGTTTAGGAGAGAGAAACGTGGGGGTGGGGGGGGGAGAATATAGAGGAATATACGATACCATAAATTAAGGAGTGATATAAGGTACAATTAATGTACAATTAAAACATCTTACGGTATAGAATTGGTAATTAGGTATACTAAATGTAATTATATCAAACCTTAAATATTTAGGGTAATATAGTTTCCTATATGGCATAGGAATGTAAAAATTCCTTTTGGATTTAACCGGGACAGTCACAATTTATACCTTGACCATGTTTTAAAAAGTTTTATAAATATAACCTCTATATGTTGTTCACATACGGAAGAATAAAAAGTGACACTACAAGCTCGAGGTGTAGGCATATAAATTTTATAGGAATTAAATCCATAAAATAGTTGGTACTATATTTTAAATTCAAGATATATTAGTTCAAACAAATTTATTGGGCTAATATAATTGAATTAAGTATATAAGTCCAATATATATGGATTAAATAAATAAGTCTGAATCTATTGGGCTAGCCCATTTAATTGGGCTAAAGTGATGAGCCCACTTCATTAAGCCCATGATGACATCTTCCTAGAGGCCCAGTTTGGTGCCACATGTCAAATGACGTGGCATGCCAAGTCAAAAGGAAGAACCAATAGGACCATGCCAGATGTCAAAATGATAAGGCATGCCCAGTCACACTGACAGGCCAATGAAATCGTGCCACGTGTGCAAGTAATATGTTCTGGCCAATCAAATGCGGTCATGTCACACTTCAATTTGATTGGTCGGAAAGAGTTTGTTCTTATCATGGCTCCTCCCTTCCACAACTATAAATAGGGGTCTTCACAACTCAAAAAAGACACCAGAATATAACAATAAGCAAAAAAGAGCTTGTGGATCAAACAGTGCAAATTCCTCCACAAGTTTCAAGCTTCAAGCAATCAAGTTCAAGTTCAAGAAATAAAGTTCAAGTTCACGAAATCAAGTTCAAGAATGAAGAACAAATCAAGTATTCAAGCTTAAGGATGAAGAACAATTCAAGAATTCGAGATCAAGAACGAAGTCAAATCAAATACAAGGCGTTCAAGATCAAGGCTACTTGTTCGTGATAAAATTTGTGGCAACAATCAAAGTGTTCGTGACGGATAAATAAAATTCAAATTCAAGATCAAGCTCAAAGGCCCTTGAATTTATACTAAAAAGTAGAATCAGAGGAATCATAGAGATTGTAACACTCAAATATTTGAAATAAAATACTATGATTGTTGCGATATTTTTCGGTCTTGATTTTATTTTCTCGAGGCAAAATTTATTATCTACAAATTCTAGAACACCCAGTGGGACAATCTTTACCTCTCATCTCAACTTTTCAATCACCAAAGTTCAAGAAAATCAACTCCAGATCAACATCCACTAAGGCTGCTAACTCCAGGTTCTATGCTGATGTGGAAAGCATCCTCGGTATTATCTTTGGAAGCTTCGAACCATTTACGAGGAGCAAAGAAAGCTCTTTAGGACAACAATCACTCCAAGTGCCGTCCGCATCAACCCCTATTTTCGGATCTTCATCCTCAAAAGGAACAAGATCTTCCATAAACGCATCTGAAAAAGGAAGCGATGTTGCTGAAAAGATCAAGAAAACTCTTGCTCTATATGACCTCTTCGGATCCAAGCACTTTGCTGTAAAGGAAGATGATGATGCTTCAAGTGATGGATCCTCCCCACTTACACCACATAGCGTGAGCCAATCAAGGATAAATATATGTGAAAATCCATGATACTCTCTGTCGTCCACGACAATCATGCATGCCATGGTGACAAACACTTCATCTATGGATGAGCAGTTGGCAAACTTGACGGAAGCAATCGCTGGCTTGACCAAATGCATGCAAAATCAAGAGGCTATAATTGACAAGCTAACAGACAGGGTAGGAATCTTGATGGAAGAAGAATCCACCCATGCACCCGGCAAGATCTTAGAGGTTCTAAAGAGTGACTCTCCCCCAAGACAAGCAGCATCCATTAAGGCTATCCCTATCTCATCTAAAGGGATGATTCCGATCGATCAATTGAAAGAACTATTACGAACAAATATGAAGTTGCTGCCAAATCCTCCCTTACATATGCAAAGTCGTAGACTGCAAGGGTCGATATGTTGAAGATGCCTGCTGGCTATCAACCTCCGAAGTTTCAATAGTTTGATGGTAAAGGTAACCCAAAGAAACATGTTGCGCACTTCATGGAGACGTGCAACAATGCTGGGACTTGTGGAGATGACCTCATCAAGTAGTTTGTCCGCTCGCTAAAAGGAAATGCTTTTGACTGGTACACAGCCCCCGAGGCTGGATCTATCGATAGCTGGGATCAACTAGAGCAAGAGTTCCTCAATAACTTTTATAGTACGAGACGCACTGTGAGTATGATAGAACTTACAAATACTCGTCAACAAAAGGGGGAACTATTTATCGACTTTATCAATCGGTGGAGGAATTCAAGCCTCAACTGCAAAGACAAGCTTAGTGAAACTTCGGATATAGAGATATGCATCCAAGGCATGCATTGGGGATTGTGCTACATCTTACAAGGCATCAAGCCTGGCATATTTGAAGAACTTGCAACTTGCGCCCATGACAAGGAATTGAGCATGGCCTCTGCTGGAAATGAAAGGCTGCCCATCTATGAACCTCACAAAGGGGATGACAAGCAAGAAGTCAGTAAGTGGGGCAAGTTCGTACCCAAGTCCGAAAGAAAATAAGCTATGAATGTCAACACTTCACCTATGAAGTTCACGATGAAGGTGAGCAAGAAGCAGAGTATGAAATCTACTTCTTTTCACGATAAGCCAAGTGGAAAGTTGACTCTAAAAGAAATGCAAGAGAAAGAGTACCCAATTTCTATATTTTAATGTGCCAGCTATCTTTGAAGAACTCCTTAAGTTAAATCTCATTGAGCTTCCAGAGATGAAGCGGCCAAATGAAGCTGAAAAAACAAATGACCCAAATTACTGCAAATACCATCGACTTGTAAGCCACCCTATGGAGAAGTGCTTTATCTTCAATGACAAAGTCACGGACTTGTCTCTCGAAAAGAAGATCGTGCTTGAAGATGAGAAAGCAAGCACAAACCAAGTCTCTATCACCTTTGGCTCATTCAATCTAGATGTGTTATGCAGTTTAAAAGGAACCAAAAATGAAGAATTATCGGAGAACAACAAAGTTGAAGACGATCAACCTGATGTTGATGAAGGTTGGACGTTGGTGACTCGTCATAGGCACCACAAAAGGAGCCCACGAAAAGAATCGGTAGAGCAACCAACAAGGAAGATGATAGTAAAAAGACCAATAAAAAAGAATCCAGTTAGGCGTTTGAAGAAAGCAAAAGTGGAGATGCACCACCCTCAAAATCCACGACATACAGTTATTTTGGAGGATTTCTTGCCATCTTGGTTCCGCACGAAGATTTCCCGTGATCGTGTTGAGGCCTCTTGTTGCAATGCTGACAAAGGGGAAGAAAATAGTGATGATCTACCATTGGCACCATCTTTGGAAAATCCCATCGAGTCCACTCCTCAAGAAGTTAATGCTAGTGAGGAAAAGGTCACCTTCACAAATGGCGATATTTTGCTAGGTGACACTCCTCATAACCGCCCGTTGTACCTGGTCGGCTATATGCGCGATGAAAGGGTAAATCAAATTTTGGTTGATGCAGGATCCTCAGTGAATATTTTGCCAATCCACACTATGAAAGAACTTAGTATTCCCATGAACGTACTCTTATAAAGTTGTGTGATTATCCAAGGATTCAACCAAGGGGGCAAATAGCCATAGGCGCGATCAGGTTGGGAATCACTATTGAAGATATGCAATCAAGTTGCATGTGATCGATGCGAAGACTTCATACAATATTTTGCTTGGGAGGCCTTAGATACATAAGAATAGAATAGTTTCATCTACCTACCATCAATGTTTAAAATACTACGAGGGTGAAGTCGAGAAGACGGTAGTTACTGATGTTGAGCCATTCACCGAGGTTGAGTCACACTTCGTCGATGCAAAGTTCTATTTGAAGAACTGCATTGTGAAGGAGATGAAAGCTGATGATGGCATGAAAATCAAGAGTAAAGATCCCTCAACTAAAAGAGAAGAGGTGACTACTGGTGAAGCCAAAGCTGTTAGTAAAGAGGTACAACCCAATGCGAATAAATCTTATAGAGGGAATATTACGTCTTATAGCAAGAAAGTAAGTCCGGCGTTCCAATATGTTCCCAAAAGGAAGAAAGATGAAGGTGAATCATCTAATCGCGAAGCTAACATGCTAAAAGAGTTAACTCTTCTGATCAAATGAATTGAGGCAGTAAAGTCGTCCTCAATGCCGCTTGCAAGGTTTGTAGCCCAAAATCGTTTGAAAAATGTGGCACTCCCTACAAAGCGAACAAATGAAAGTTTTGACCCTAACGTTTACAAGCTATTTGCAAAAGCTGGATACAATCCCAATGAGCCGTCAAAGTTAGGGAAAATCTCATCAGAAGCTGCAACGAGGCAACCATGTGAAGGTTTGGGATATAAACAACAGTCACCAGTGTGCATCTCAATAAGAAGGGTGAGCAACAATTATATCACTGTAGAAGATGAATCAGCCGCTTCTAACAAGCCTTCTGTCTTTGATCGACTTGGAAAATCACCTGTGAGGACCTCCGTGTTTGAAAGATTGGATCCACTAAAGAAGGGGAACAAGTTTTGGAGAAATTTTTAAAGCATAAGAACACCCGCTTCACCCAAAATCCATGAGATCTCTAAGGATTTCCAAAGTTTGGTTCCTTCTAGAATGAGGCGACAAACAAAACTTGTGGTTTCATGCAAAGACGTACTGAAGGTAAAGCCATATACTATGGTCTATACTAAGGAATATGATGAAGACGAAGAAAGTATGGGTTCTTCGTATCATGTTACTGTACAAGTCTAGAATGGCATTCCATCTTCAATGGAAGATAATGCGGAATTGGAGGATATTTCGCCGTGTTATCACATATCCTTAAATGATGGGGACCCTCAAAAAGATAAAGATGCGAAAGATACTCCACCTGAACTTGAAGAAGGAGTGAAGACGACAATTGATGCCTTAAAAGAAGTTAACCTTGGCACCAATGAAGAACCAAGACCCACTTACCTAAGTGCTTTACTATAAGCTGATGAATAGAGCACTTATATTGAGTTACTTAATGAGTTTAGGGATGTCTTTGCTTGGAGTTACAAATAGATGTCTAGCTTGGACCCGAAAGTAGCAGTCCATCACCTTGTAGTTAAAAATGGTGTTCATCCTGTTAAACAAGCTCAAAGGCATTTTAGGCCAGCCTTGGTTCCCTTGATTGAAACCGAAGTTAACAAACTCATCGAAGCTGACTTTATTCGCAAAGTTAAATACCCAACATGGGTTTCAAGTATTGTCCCTGTAAGGAAGAAGAATGGACATATTTGAGTGTGCGTTGACTTTAGAGATCTTAACAATGCATGTCCGAAAGATGAATTTCCGATTCCTATTCCAGAGCTGATGATCGATGCTACTACTAGTTACGAGGCAATGCCTTTCATGGATGGTTCGTCGGGCTATAACCAAATACGCATGGCACCAAAAGATGAAGAGCTTACTGCATTCCGTACCCCAAAGGGTATTTATTGCTACAAGGTAATGCCTTTTGGCTTGAAGAAAGCTGGTGCTAATTACCAAAGGGCTATGCAGAATATTTTTGACGATCTTCTCCACAAGAATGTTGAATGCTATGTTGACGACTTGGTGGTGAAATCAAGAGAGAAGGGTGACCACATGAAAGACTTGGGGATGGTATTTGAATTGCTCCGGAGGTACCAAGTTAGGATGAATCCATTGAAATGTGCCTTTGGAGTTACTTATGGAAAGTTCCTTGGTTTTGTTGTCCGACATCGAGGGATCAAAATTGATCAAGCCAAAGTGGATGCCATTTTGAAAATGCCCGAGCCTCGAGATTTCCATGAATTGAAAAGTCTGCAAGGAAAGCCAGCATACCTTAGAAGATTCATATCAAACCTAGCAGGGAGGTGCCAACCATTTAGTCACCTCATGAAGAAAGGCATTCCTTTCAAGTGGGACAAAGATTGTAGCAATGCCTTCAAAAGTATCAAAACCTACTTGATGAAGCCTCTAGTTTTAGCAGCTCCTATACCTGGAAAGCCATTGATACTATACATTACGACACAGGAAAGGTCTGTTGGAGCATTGTTAGCCCAAGAAAATAGTGAGGGGAAAGAAAACTCTCTTTACTACTTGAGCAGGATGATGACACCAAACGAGTTGAATTATTCGCCAATTGAGAAATTGTGTTTTGCGCTAGTATTCTCAATTCAAAAGTTATAGCACTACTTTCAAGCTCATGTTGTCTGTCTTGTTTCTAAAGCAAATCCCATCAAGTTCATGATGTCAAAACCTATTCTTAGTGATCGACTAGCGAGATGGTACCTCCAATTTCAACAATTCGAGATTTTGTACATCCCTCAAAAGGCTATAAAAGGACAAGCATTGGCAGACTTTTTGGCAGATCATCCGATACCTGATGACTAAGAGCTAACTGATGAACTACCTGATGAGGACGCAATGGTCGTTAAAGTTCAACCTCCATGGAAGATATACTTTGATGGTGCTGCGCATCGTGGGGGAGCCGGGGATGGCGTAGTATTTGTCACTCCCTAAGGTGAAGTCTTGCCCTACTTCTTCAGCTTGACACAACTCTGTTCCAACAATATTGCTGAGTATCAAGCATTAATACTTGGGCTTGAAATGGCCGTTGATATGAAGCAATTGCAATTGCAAGTCTTTAGTGACTCCCAGTTAGTTGTCAATCAGCTTTTGGGTAGTTACGAGGTTAAGAAGCCTAAACTATGCCCATATCATGATTATGCTAAAAAGTTGATAAGGTGGCTCGGTGATATGACTATTCAGCATGTGCCAAGGAAAGAAAATAAGAAGGCTGATGCTTTAGCTGCTCTAGCTTCATCATTAGCCCTGCCTGACCAAGCGTAAGTTAACGTCTACCAAAAATGGGTAGTACCGCCGCCAAATGAGGCTGAAGGTGAAGAAAACGAACTCAAGCATCTTGTTGTTGTTTCTAAAGTTGAGAAAGAAGAATGGCGACAACCCATTATCGATTACTTATGCTATGTGATACTTCCAGAAAATCCGAGGAGAAGGACTAAAATTCATCATCGTGCACCTCGCTTCCTTTACTACAAGGATACTCTATACAGAAGGTCATTCGAGGGAGTACTCTTGCGATGCCTAGGAGAAGAAGAAGCTCTCCAAGCTTTGTAAGAGGCACATTATGGGGTATGTGGGTCACACCAGTCTGGACCAAAGCTCCACTTCCATATAAAAAGGATGAGATATTATTAGCCAACGATGGTAAAAGATTGCTTGGACTACGCTCGAATATGCAATGCTTGTCAATTCCATACAAATTTTATTTATCAACCTCCTGAAGTGTTACACCCGACTGTTGCATCCTGGCCATTTGACACTAGGGGATTGGATGTTGTTGGACCACTGCCAAAGTCCTCTAGTGGGAACCTATACATCTTAGCTGCAACTGACTACTTCTCAAAAGGGGTTGAAGTTGTTGCTCTTAAGGAAGTAAAGAAGGAAAATGTTTCAAGTTTCATCCGATTAAACATTATTTATCGCTTTGGCATTCCTCATTACATAATAACGTATAGTGGAAAGCCATTCGGTAATAGGTTTATGAACAAGATTTGTGATCTCTTTGGCTTCAAGCAACATAACTCTTCGATGTACAATGATGCTGCCAATGGTCTAGCTGAGGCATTCAACAAGACTCTATGCAACTTGTTAAAGAAAGTCGTCTCCAAATCCAAATGAGAATGGAATAACCATATGGAAGAAGCTCTATAGGCATATAGGAGGACTCACTGGATGCCAATACAGGCGACCCTTTATTCACTCGTTTATGGATTCGAAACTGTTTTGCCACTTGAGCGTCAAATACCTTCGTTACGACCAGCTATTCAAGAAGGGATCACTGATAAAGAAAATGCTCAAATTCGATTAGCAGAGTTGGAAGCTCTTGATGAAAAGAGATTGGAAGCTCAACAGAGTCTTGAATGTTATAAAGCTCGATTATCTTGTGCCTTCAATAAAATAGTTCGCCCAAGGTCCTTTCAAGTAGGAGATCAAGTCCTTGTCGTATGAAGACCCATAATTACTAACCATAAACTTGTAGGGAAGTTTACTTCAAAATGGGATAGGCCATATGTCGTATAAGAAGCTTACTTAAGTGGGGTTTACAAGCTGGTTGATGTAGATGGTATGAGAAACGACCCTATCAATGGCAAGTTTTTGAAGAAGTATTATCCTTGAAGTTGCAACACTCCTTGACGCACTAGCCTAAACTGCATATTGCTATACTCCTGGCCTGCATGAGTTTAAACTGTGTACGACCCCCTATATAAAAAAAAAGTCCGCTAGGTTGAAAATCTCGAAAGAGACGGCCTAGGAAAAAGTTAGGACGTAAAAAAAAAGAGTCCGCTAGGTTGAAAACTTTGAAAGAGGCTGCCTAGGCAAAAGTTAGGACATAAAAAAAATCATCCAGTCTGAACTACGGTATGACTTGATCCTCTTCTCCGAGGTACGTAGGCAATTTAGAGTTTCATTCTAAGTTCAGTAGCATAAATTCAAAGATACATATTGCCCCAATTGTTGTTCGAATGAAGTATGAAGGAAGGTAAGATCAAGCTGAAATGCCATCCTCCTGTTGAACTTTGATCTCATTTGATTTAAAGGGGAAAATCCTCCATGGTAAATTGATATATTCAATGGGACAATTTTAAGAGGATGTCAAGTATTTTGCATTGGAGTCTAGGGATTCTTATGTCTTCAAGTTCTCCAAACCTTCAAGTTTGTTGGTCTCCAAGTCCCCCCTCTTCCTAAAAAAAAGAGGAAGATGCATCAAAAGGAAATACAAGTATAAGGAAAAGATTGCTTGGCACGACATTTCAAATTCGGTGAGACTTGAACCCAAGATATTTGTGAGAATATAGCTCTTAAATTTCTATTGATGAAAAGTAAGACATCTTCCGATCTTGAGGCTTCTATAGCAAGATATGATTTTTTTTGGGGAGACTGCAAAAATCTGGAATTGATAGCATGGTGCAATATAAAGTTGATTTCAAGGTATTATCTGGGACGATTCTGAAGTTGTTTGATTGAGAGTTTTGGATATGTTCTAGGTTTTTAAGTCTAGTTTTCTTGAAATTAAACGGTTTGCAATTTCGATATTTCTACACCGAGATATAAATTTTTTTGGTGAGACTACGCAAATGTAGAATTGATAGCGTGGTGCAAAATAAAGTTGATTTCAAAATATTATCTGGAACTATTTTGAAGTTGTTTGATTGTGAATTTTGGATATGTTCTAGATTTTGAAGTCTAGTTTTCAAAAAATCAAACGGTTTGCAATTTCGATATTTTTACACCAATATATAATTTTTTTGTGAGACTGCGTAAATCTAAAATTTTCAACGTGGTGAAATCTAAAGGTGGTTTCAAAATATTATCCGGGGCAATTCTGAAGGTGTCTGATTCTAAGTTTTGGATATATTTTAGTTATTGAAGTCTAATTTTCAAGAAATCAAACAGTTCATTATTTGGACTCTCCCACGACAAGATATGAATCTTTTATTACAAGCACGTAAAGCTGAAAATTATGCGATTAAGATAAAAGTCGGACAATATAAAGCAAAAGAGAAGCTAAAATATTTAAGCCCTCCAAGTCTCAAAGTTGATGTCTTCAAGTTTGTCGGTCTTCAAGTTCCAGTCTTCAAATTCGCCGGTCTTAAAGTTAAAATATTTAAGTCCTCCAAGTTGAAGTCTTCAAGTCCTTGGTCTTTAAGTTTCAGTCTTCAAATTCGCCGATCTTAAAGTTGAATTGTTCAAGCTCTCCGAATCTTCGAGTTGAAGTCTGCAAAGTCCGCCAAATCTTCAAAGTTTTCCAAGTGTTCAAGTCAATATCGTCTTCGAGTTGAAGCTTTATAACTTTCCAATCTTAAAGTGGACATATAAGTCCATTTGCACCTTAAGTTGGCCTTGCCGATAGTTGAGCCACATTGAGAGTAATCTCTCCGATAGTCAGGCCACATTGAGAGTAATCTCTCCAATAGTCGGGCCGTTTTGAGAGTAATCTCACTGATAGTTAGGCCACATTGAGAGTAATCTCTCCGATAGTAGGGCCGTTTTGAGAGTAATCTCTCCGATAGTCGGGCCACATTGAGAGTAATCTCTCCGATAGTCAGGTCACATCGAGAGTAATATCTCCGATAGTTGGGACATTTTGAGAATAATCTTTACGATAGTCAGATCATTTTGAGAGTAATCTCTCTGATAGTCGAGGCATATTAAGAGTAATCTCTCTGATAGTCAGGCCACATTGAGAGTAATCTCTCCGATAGTCGGGCCACATTGAGAGTAATCTCTCCGATAGTCGAGGCACATTGAGAGTAATATCTCCGATAGTCGGGGCACATTGAGAGTAATCTCTCCAATAGTCAGGCCACATTGAGAGTAATCTCTCCGATAGTCGGGCCACGTTGAGAGTAATCTCTCCGATAGTTGGGACACATTAAAAGTAATCTCTCCGATATTTGGGCAGTGATGAGTACCCATCCCCTCACACCTTAAGATCGCCTTCATCATGCGTGGATCATCTTGTTGAACAAGAACATATCTTTCTCACTTGACCTTCAAAAAGAAAAAAGGAAAACAAAGAAGAAAAACACAAGAAAAGAAGAAGAAATTACCTTCACTAATGCTTCCTAATTATTTATGGACAAACTCCGCGAGGCTTGCAAATACTGCGAATTGATGCTCAAGAAACATTGGAGCATGGGGTTTATATAAGCAGCTACGGAGAGTGAAACTTCGCTGTGGGACTCGGCTATTATCTAGTTATCTCCTAATTAGAGCCAAATTACGTGACTAATCCCAGTAAAATTAGGCTAGCAGAGGCGGTCGATCATAAGACATCTTCCGTATCCAACTAGAATTGGGAAAGACTATTGGTCGTTGTAAAGCACCACTTACTATTAGAATTTGAGACATGCAATGAATTACTAATGTCTCCACAATTGTAGGTGTACATGTTTCTTAGCATCTGCTATGTTCATGTGAGAGGCATTGAAAAGTCCAAATTTGTTCAACTTTAGCAATCTTTACTATATTAATGATGGCAATTGCGTCAGAACTTCACATGAACGTGTTGTCCCTTGGAATTTACCAGTGTTGTGAGATTTATTTGAGACTACAAATATATAAACCCCTATATTATTATTCAAGCATGGATACTTCAAGTCATGTCCTCGGAGTTCCGACAAGTCTACACTCCGACAAGACTTGAAGTAGGGAGCATTTGTAGGCATATAAATTTTATAGGAATTAAATTCATAAAATAGCTGGGACTATATTTTAAATTCAAGATATATTAGTTCAGACAAATTTATTGGGCTAATATAATTAAATTAATTATATAAGTTCAATGTACAACAACAACAACATCCCATTATAATTCCATAAGTGGGGTTTGAGGAGGGTAATATGTACGTAGACCTTACCCCTACCCCGAGGGGCAGAGAGGCTGTTTCCAGGAGACCCTCGGCTCAGGAGGGCAGCAAGAGACGATATATTAGTACTATCAATAGACTCATAATAAAATAACATAAAATACATAACATAAAAATGACATAAAATAATAAAATAACAACAATATAAGAAATATAGAAAATACGAAAAGGATGGAAGGTATACTAATATCCAACAGATAAAGCCCTGCATCAGTAGCTGATCAGTAACATCCTTAGACTAACTTCTAACTGGCTAGTCTCACTCTAGTGCGTTGTAGTAATATTCACAACTTCCCCTAACCTACAACCTTAATGCTCGACCTCCACAATTCCTTTTCAAGGGCCATGTCCTCAGTAATCCTAAGTCGTGCCATGTCCTGCCTGATCACCTCTCCTCAATACTTCTTAGGTTTCCCTCTACCTCTCCTCTTGCCCACCACAGCCAGTCGCTCACACCTCCTCACCGGTACATCAGTGCTCCTCCTCTGAATGTGCCTGGACCATCTGAGTCTTGCTTCCCGCATCTTGTCCTCCATGGGGGCCATACCCACCTTCTTTCGAATATCTTCATTCCTAATCTTATCCATCCTTGTATGCCCGTACATCCACCTCAACATCCTCATCTCTACTACTTTTATCTTCTGGATGTGTGAGTTCTTAACCGGCCAACACTCGGTCCCATACAACATAACAGGTGTAACAACCCGGGCCCATACTGTGCATATATTGTCCGCTTAGGGCTTCTCCCTCACGGTTTTGTTCTCTTAAGTTTCAAGCCCTAAACCACCATTTTTGCACATTAAAAACTCAAGTAATTAATGGGCAAAAATAGTGGTTTAGGGCTTGAAACTTAAGGGAACAAAACCTGAAAAAGTCAACCGGATGTTGACTTATGAGTTAGAGGGATCGAATGTGATTTTCGGTGATTTGGTTAGCTTCGGGGGATGATTTTTGACTTAAGAGCATGATCAAAAGTGATTTTGGAGTCCCGGTGTAAAATTAGGCTTGAATTGGCGAAGTTAGTATTTTGGCGAATTCCGGTTGATAGGTGAAATTTTTATCCGAGGGTCGGAATGGATTTAGGAGAGTTTCCGTAGCTTCATTAAGATATTTGGGATGTGTGCATAAAATTTCAGGTCATTCGGAGGTGATTTGGTTGGGTTTTTGATCGAATGCGTGTTTCGGAAGTTTTAGAAGAACTTAGGCTTGAATCCGATGTAATTTAATGGTTTTGATGTTGTTTGAAGTATTTTAATGATTGGAAAAAGTTAAGATGATGTTATAGGAGGTGTTGGTGCTTTTGGATGAGGTCCCAGGGGCCTCGGGGTGATTTCGGATGGTTAACGGGAAGTTTTGAACTTGTGAAAAGGGAAAAGTGTTGCTGCTTCTGGTATTTCCGCTTCTGCGGAATTTGGACTGCAGAAGCGAGTCACACGTGCGAAAGAGAGGCCGCAGAAGCGAGATTTGGACTTTAAGTGGACTTCCGCAGAAGCGGGAGGTTGACCGCAGAAGCGGTACCGCTGATGCGAAATTTGAGTCACAGAAGCGGTTCCTGGGGGCCTTGGTGATTTCCGTAGGAGCAGACATTTGACCGCAGAAGCGGAGCTGCATAAGCGGAAATTGGACCGCAGAAGCGAAACATGGACATAAGTGAATTTCCGCAGAAGCGGAAAGTGACCGCAAAAGCAAAAGTCGCAGAAGCGACAATATGATCGCAGAAGCGGAAAGGACTAGGCAGAGGTATTTAATTTCATCTTCGCGAATTTTTGAAGGGTTTCTCATTTTTAGCTCGGACTGGGAGAGTTGTGGGCGATTTTGAAGAGGGATTTCAAGGGGTTTTGATAAGGTATGGATTCTTGGACTTAAAACACGATTTTATGGTGTAACTACATGGATAAGAGCTAAAAATTCAAGTAATTAATGGGCAAAAATAGTAGTTTAGAGCTTGAAATTTAAGAGAACAAAACCATGAGGGCGAAGCCCAAAGAGGACAATATATGCACAGTGTGGGCCCGGGTTGTTACAGTTTGTATCAGAGCCTAGGTTACTTGGTCTCACGAGTTATGAGCCGGTTTAGTAGAGTCTCGCTGATCGGTATGGAGACGTCTGTATTTATCCTCGAGAGGCTGCAGAACCTTTAGGAAAAAAATTCACATTCTCAAAATTCTTGTCGTGCGGCTTTGTTGAACTGAGAACTAAACTTTTATTATTCTATTCTCTCACATATGGTGAGGACACGAGCTACCGGACGAGATGGACGACCACCGGTACCACCCACTGAGGCCACCAGAGGCCGGGGACGCAGTCGTGGCCGTGGCAGAGGCAGAGCAACTGGGGCAGCACCTGCTGATCCACCAGTTGCCCCAGCTCAGGATCAGGCTCCAGCTGTGGATACTCCAGCAGCACCTGTTCAGGCACCAACTGTGCCTATCGTGATTCCGGGTCTTCAGGAGGCCTTGGCACAGATCTTATCAGTTTGCACTGGCCTGGCTCAGGCAGTTTCAGCCACCACAGCAGCAGTTACTTCGCAGGCCGGGAGAGGCAATCAAACCCCAACTGATCGCACACCTGAGCAGGTAGTGCAGAAATTTCAGACACCAGGAGTACCCCCAGCTCAGCCGGTTGCACCAGTTCAGGACTTCGTGGTCCTAACTATGCCAGATGATGAGCAGTGTCGTCTTGAGAGGTTTGGTAGGCTCCAGCCTCCGACGTTCAGTGGTGCTGAGGGCGAGGATGCCCGGGGTTTTCTTAATAGGTGTCAGCATATGCTCCATACACCACGGATTCTTGAGTCGAGTGGTGTGTCATTTACCACCTTTCAGTTTACGGGGGATGCTCTTACTTGGTGGGAGGACTTTGAGAGGCGTAGGCCTGTTGGTGCAGCACCCCTTTCTTGGCAGTAGTTCTCCGCTCTATTCCTGGAGAAGTATGTACCTCAGTCCCATAGAGAGGAGCTGCGTAGGCAGTTTGAGTGGTTGACGTAGGGGGATATGACCGTGACTCAGTACGAGATGAGGTTTTCAGAGTTGGCTCGTCATACTATTTGGATGATTCCATCTGATCGTGAGAGGATTAGGAGATTTGTGGATGACCTTAACTACCATCTTCGTATTTTGATGACTAGAGAGAGAGTATTGGGTGCTACGTTTAAGGAGGTGGTGGAAATCGCTCGTTAGATCGAGTCAGTTCGCTGTAGAGAGCGAGAGGAAAGGGAGGCCAAGAGGCCTCGAGGATCGGGCAATTTCACTGGTGCTCCGTCGAGGGGCTAGTTCCAGCGTGGTAGAGGTCGTTCTTTCAGGCCTGCTCATTCGGCCCGTCCAGAGTATCGTGGGGTAGCTTTAGACTGTGGTCATCATGGGTCCCATCAGGGACATTCTTCACTCAGTGCCCTCCCAGCTCAGAGTTTATCTCATGCCCCATCAGCTCAGGGTTCTTCTGCGCTGAGTGCATCTGCTAGTCACTCTGGTGCGAGGGGTTCCCTTCAGTCTCCATGTCCAGCACCGGGTAACTGCTATGAGTGTATAGAGTTTGGGAATATGAAGAGGCAGTGTCCTCGACTTCGTGGTGGTCAGTCTAAGCAGAGAGATCAGCCCTCGACTTCTGCACCAGTTGCTTCATCACCCGCCCAGCCAGCCAGGGGTCGCCCAAAGGTGAAGGTCGATCAGGCGGTGGCCAGGCTCATTTTTATGATATGACAGGCAGGGCAGATGCCATTGATTTAGATGTTGTCATTATAGATATTGTTTCAGTCTGCCATAGAGATGCCTCTGTATTATTTGATCCCGGTTCCACCTATTCATATGTGTCTTCATATTTTGCTCGTTATTTGGGTATGCCCCGGGAGTCTCTTTCATTACCTGTTCATGTGTCTACTCCGGTGGGTAATACTGTAGTTGTGGACCGTGTATACCGGTCGTGTGTTGTGATTATTGGGGGTCTGGAGACCCAAGTTGATCTTTTTCTATTGAGAATGGTGGACTTTGATGTTATTTTGGGCATGGATTGGTTATCTCCGTGTCATGCTATTCTAGATTGTCATGCTAAGACAGTCACTTTGGCTATGCCGGGTGTTCCGCGGATCGAGTGGCGTGGTATGACTGATTATGTCCCTAGTAGAGTTACTTCTTTCTTGATGGCCCAGCGTATGGTTTGGAAGGGTTGTCTTTCCTATTTGGCGTTTGTGAGGGATGTTGGAGCTGAGACTCCTAGCATTGATTTTGTCCTAGTTGTGAGGTATTTCCCTAATGTATTTCCTGCAGACCTGCCGGGCATGCCACTGGACAGGGATATCGATTTTGGTATTGATCTGGTACCGGGCACTCAACCCATTTCCATTCTGCCATATCGTATGGTACCAACGGAGTTGAAAGAATTGAAAGAGCACCTTCAGGAGCTCCTAGATAAGGGGTTCATTCGGCCGAGTGTGTCACCTTGGGGTGCACCAGTTCTGTTTGTAAAGAAGAAGGATGGCACGATGAGGATGTGCATCGATTATAGGCAGTTGAACAAAGTAACAGTGAAGAACAAGTATCCCCTGCCTCGCATTAATGATTTATTTGACCAGCTTCTAGGAGCGAGGGTGTTCTTCAAGATTGATCTTCATTCGGGCTATCACAAGTTGAAGATCAGAGATTCAAATATTATTAAGGCTGCCTTCAGGACTAGATATGGTCACTATGAGTTTCTTGTCATGTATTTTGGGCAGACCAATGCCCCAGCTGCGTTCATGCACTTGATGAACAATGTATTTCGGCCTTATCTGGATTTGTTTGTTATCGTGTTCATTGATGATATCCTGGTATACTCGCGTAGTCAGGAGGAGCACGCGGAGCATTTGCAAGTGGTATTGCAGAGATTGAGGGAGGAGAGACTTTATGTAAAGTTCTCCAAGTGTGAGTTCTGGCTTGGTTAAGTGACTTTCTTGGGACACGTGGTGTCCAACGAGGGTATTCGGGTTGACCCGAAGAAGATAGAGGCGGTGCAGAGTTGGCCTAGGCCGTCCTCAACCACTGAGATTCGTAGCTTCCTTGGTTTGACGGGTTATTATCGCTGGTTTGTTCAGGGTTTTTCCTCTATTGCATCGCCCTTGACCAAGTTAACTCAGAAGAGTGTCCCATTTGTATGGTCGGACGAGTGCGAGGAGAGCTTTCAGAAGCTCAAGACAGCTTTGACCACAGCTCTAGTGTTGGTTTTGCCATCAGCTTCAGGTTCATATACCGTGTATTGTGATGCTTTGAGAGTTGGGATTGGTTGTGTATTGATGTAGGAGGGTAGAGTTATTGCTTATGCTTCTCGTCAGTTGAAGCCCCATGAGAAGAACTACCCTGTCCATGATTTGGAGTTGACTGCTATAGTTTATGCATTGAAGATTTGGAGGCATTATTTGTATGGTGTATCTTGTGAGGTATTCACCGATCATCGCAGTCTTCAGCATTTGCTCAAGCAAAAGAACCTCAATTTGAGGTAGCGTAGGTGGCTAGAGTTGCTTAAATATTATGATATTACCATTCTGTATCATCTGGGAAAGGCCAATGTAGTGGCCGATGCTTTGAGCCGAAAGGCAATGAGTATGGGGAGCTTGGCATACATTCCAGTTGAGGAGAGGCCATTTGCAGTTGATGTTAGGTGCTTGGCCTATCGGTTTGTGAGATTATATATTTCGGAGCCCAGTCGGGTGTTGGCTTATGTGGTTTCTCGGTCTTCTTTATATGATCGCATCAGAGAGTGCCAATATGATGATCCGTATTTGCTTTTCCTTAAGGATAGAGTTCAACATGATGATGCTAGAGACGTGACCATTGGTGAGGATAGTATGTTGAGGATGCAGGGCCGGATTTGCGTGCCCAATGTGGATGGGCTTCCGGAGATGATATTGGAGGAGGCCCACAGCTCGTGGTATTCCATCCATCCGGGTGCCGTGAAGATGTATCAGGATCTTAGACAACATTATTGGTGGCAGAGGATGAAGAAAGATTTTGTGAAGTTTGTAGCTCGGTGTCTCAATTGTCAGCAGGTGAAATATGAGCATCAGAGACCGAGTGACTTGCATCAGTAGATGGTTATTCCCGAGTGGAAGTGGGAGAGGATCACTATGAACTTTGTTACTAGACTCCCACGGACTTTGAAGAAATTCGATGCTATTTGGGTGATTGTGGACAGGCTGACCAAGTCCGTGCACTTCGTTCCTATTTGTACTACGTATTCTTTAGAGCGGCTGGCAGAGTTATATATTCGGGAGATTGTTCGGTTGCATGGTGTCCTAGTTTCCATCACAGATCAGGGCACTCAGTTTACTTCCCAGTTTTGGAAGTCGATTCAGCGAGAGTTGGGCACTCAAGTGCAGTTGAGCAGAGCTTTCCACCCTCAGATGGACGGGCAGTCCGAGCGCACCATTCAGATATTGGAGGATATGTTACGCGCCTGTGTTATTGATTTCGGAGGGTCATGTGATCAGTTTCTACCTCTTGCAGAGTTTGCCTACAACAACAGCTATCAGTCCAACATTCAGATGGCACTGTATGAGGCCTTGTATGGGAGACGGTGCAGATCTTCGGTTGGTTGGTTCGAGCCCGGCGAGGCTACACTATTGGGGACAGATTTGGTTCAGGATGCTTTGGATAAAGTGAAGGTAATTCAGTAGAGACTTCGTATGGTGCAGTCGAGGAAGAAGAGCTATGCGGACCGGAAGGTTCGGGATGTATCCCACATGGTTGGCGAGAAGGTCATGTTGAAGGTTTCACCCACGAAGGGTGTTATGAGATTCGGAAAGAAAGGAAAGTTGAGTCCGCGATTTATTGGGCCTTTTAAGGTACTTAAGAGGATTGGGGAGGTGGATTATGAGCTTGCATTGCCACCCATCTTGTCGAGCGTGCATCCATTTTTCCATATTTTTATGCTTCAGATGTATATTGGGGACCCGTCCCATGTTTTGGATTTTAGTACGGTTCAGTTGGAGGGTGATTTAACTTATGATATAGAGCCATCAGCCATTTTGGATCATCAGGTTCGGAAGTTGAGGTCAAAGGATATTGCTTCGGTGAAGGTGCAGTGGAGAGGTCGGCCCGTGGAGGAGGCTACCTGAGAGACTGAGTGGGAGATGCGGAGCAGGTATCCCTACCTGTTTGAGGCTTCAGGTATGTTTCTTGACTCGCTCGAGGACGAGCACTTGTTTTAGTTGAGAAGGATGTGACGATCCGACCCTTCGTCTTATGAGTTACCGCCTCGCTTTCCCCATGCTCTGCTTCTTTATGCTTCATTAGCAGTGTCTTGTGTGAACGAGTTGAATTGGGTTGATTTTTGAAGGAAATGAGACACTTAGTCTCTTTAAGGAAGGTTTGGTTTGTAAAAGTCAACTGGATGTTGACTTATGAGTTAGAGGGCTTAGATGTGATTTTCGGTGATTTTGTTAGCTTCGGAGGATGATTTGTGACTTAGGAGCGTGATCAGAAGTGATTTTGGAGGCCTGATGTAGAATTAGACTTGAATTGGCGAAGTTAGTATTTTGGCGAATTCCAATTGATAGGTGAGATTTTGATCCGAGTGTCAGAATGGATTTTTGAGAGTTTCTATAGCTTCGTTAAGAGATTTGGGATATGTGCGTGAAATTTCAGGTCATTCAGACGTGATTTGGTTGGGTTTTTGATCGAATGCGTGTTTCCAAAGTTTTAGAAGAACTTAGGCTTGAATCTGATGTAATTTGATGGTTTTGATGTTGTTTGAGGTGTTTTAATGATTGGAACAAGTTCGGATGATGTTATAGGAGGTGTTGGTGCTTTTGGATGAGGTCCCGGGGGCATCGGGGTGATTTCGGATGGTTAACGGGAAGTTTTGAACTTATGAAAAGGGAAAAGTGTTGCTGCTTCTGGTATTTCCGCTTCTGCGGAATTTGGACCGCAGAAGCGAGGTCGCATGTGCGAAAGAGAGGCCCAAGAAGCTAGATTTGGACTTTAAGTGGACTTCCGCAGAAGCGGGAGGTTGACTGCAGAAGCGGTACCGCTGATGCGGAATTTGAGTCGCAGAAACGGTTCCTGGGGGCCTTGGTGATTTCCGCAGGAGCGGACATTTGACCGCAGAAGCGGAGCCGCATAAGCAAAAATTGGACCGCAGAAGCGAAACATGGACATAAGTGAATTTCCGCATAAGCGGAAAGTTACCACAAAAGCGGAAGTTGCAGAAGCGACAATATGACCGCATAAGCGGAAAGGACTGGGCAGAGGTATATAATTTCATCTTCGCGAATTTTTGAAGGGTTTCTCATTTTTAGCTCGGACTTGGAGAATTGTGGGAGATTTTGAAGAGGCAATGGCATAGCGAGCTAGAGTTTTGGCCGGCTTGAGGTAAGTAATAGATGTAAATGATATCCTGAGGGTTTGAAACCCCAGATTTGCATATCGTAGTGCTATATTGAGGTGACTTGCGCGCAGGGTAACGGGCGTGGGGTAGAGCACCGTTGGGGATTGTGACATGGTCCATTCCGCTTAATGAAATTACCACGTAATTGATTGAAGCTTTGTTGATATCATTATTAATTTGGACTAATTGTCATAATTGGGCTTCGCGCCAACTATTTGAACCCTTCGGAGATTGCTATTACTGTTTCCCCACTACTTGGGCGTATTATTTGAACTCAGTCCTATTGTTAAATATTGTTTTTGCAAACTCAACCACTTCTATTCGATTTCAAAACTAAAATGATATAATAAATGATGTTTTGGGCTGAGAACTATTATTTTACTATTGCCCAAGAGGCTTATGTGAATCTAGACTGAGTATGGGATCGGGCTACGCACCGCAACAGTATTATATTGATATTGATATGAGGCTTAGGGCCTAATAGATGCCACAAGATGGCTTGATATTGTGCTTGGGCCGTAAGGGGCCCCTCCCGGAGTCTGCACACTCCCAGTGAGCCGTCAATGATAAATAAATAGAGCGGGCTGCACGCCGCAGCAGGTACTAGAGAGTACCGTACTATGTGTTGCATTTCTTATTTGACTGTCATTCATTTACTTATCTATTGTAGTATTTCCCTAATTGTTTTCATTGGTTTACTGACTTTACACTACATGGTTTAAATGGTTGTATTTATAGATTACCTTGTGCCTATTCAGGATTTCTTATTCTCAGCCTTTATTTATGTTTATTACTTACTGGGTCGGAGTACTCACATTACTAACTGCACCTTGCGTGCAGATCCAGGTGCATCTGAGGCTGAGTGAGGACTTCTCTGCCGAGCATCACACATCTGGGAGCATCAAGGTAGCTGCATGACATCCGTAGTCCTAATCTTCCCTTCTCACCATGATATTACGACAGCAATAGAGTATATGTGTTGTGATATATATGGCTTCGAGCTAAGTTGGGGAGGTTGCTGTTGATTAGCTAATTGTACAGTTATGTACTATGTTAGTTCCGATTTGATGTATGCTGGTGAGTCAGTTCTGGTTGTGGAAATTTGGCCGAGAATGGTACGAGTGAAGGAAATTTTTTTGACAAAATTTCATGAGCTCGGATGAGTAGGAGATAAGTTTCAATGTTTACGGTAAGTTGGAATTGTCTTCAGCATCACCTAAAGATCGGTATTTTGTAAAAAAAAGGGTTTTACGTCCTGGTTAATGATTCTTGATCGCTCTTCAACGTTAGTGCGACCGGTCGTTTAGAGGTACGCTCCAGATATTTTGTGGTAGGTTGTGGGAGTGTGTTCTACTGGAAGATTTTATAAGTGCGACATGTGATCACATGATTGATTAAAAATGTAAACCAAGTATGAAGTTTTGCATTTCTTTAGAACGATATGTAGTAGGTTGATACTCATGTATTAGAGGCTCAGACTCGTGACAGCGGATTCTTCGGGCTGTGTAGTAGTATTGTTATTTGGGATTCTGCATGTTTTAACTCTATTTCAGATTTCCAGCATTACGACTTAGTAATTTATCTGTGCTAATTAAATCATGAATCGTATTAAAATGGTTAAGGTTGTTGAAATGGTCGGGCTTGCCTAGCAGTGTGTTGGGCGCCCTCACGACCGGGGTTGGGGTCGTGACAGCAGGCCTAACCACTGCTCTATAAAACTTACCTTTTAATAGCGGTGGCACTTTCTTATCACACAAGACTCCCGTTGCTAACCTCTATTTCATCCACCCCACCCCTATACGGTGTGTGACATCCTCGTCGATCTCCCCGATCCCTTAAATAACTGACCCAAGGTACTTGAAACTACCCCTCTTAGTGATGACTTGAGAGTCAAGCCTCACTTCCACTCCTGCTTCCGTCGGCTCGGCCCCAAATTTGCACTCGAGGTATTCCGTCTTCGTCCTGCTCAACCTGAAACCTTTAGACTCAAGGGCATGTCTCCAAACCTCTAGCCTCTCGTTGACGCCACGCCGTGTCTCATCAATTAGGACTATGTCATCAACAAATAGCATGCACCATGGCACCTCCCCTTGAATATGATGCGTTATGACATCCATCACCAGGGCAAATAGGAAAGGGCTGAACGCAGATCCTTGGTGCAACTCCGTAACAACTAGAAAATGGTCGAAGTCACCTCCTACTGTCCTAAACCGAGTCTTAGCTCCATCATACATGTCTTTAATCACCCTAATATAGGCAGCCGGGACCCCTTTAACCTCTAAGAATCTCCATAAGACCTCCCTAGGAACCCTGTCGTACGCTTTCTCTAGATCGATAAACACCATGGGCTAGCCCATTTAAATAAATAAGGCTTAATCCATTGGGCTAAAGTGATGAGCCCACTTCATTAAGCCCATGACGACATCTTCCTAGAGGTCCAGTTTGGTGCCACGTGTCAAATGACGCGGCACGCCAAGTCAAACGGAAGAGCCAATAGGACCATGCCACGTGTCAAAATGACAAGGCATGCGCAGTCACACTGAAATGCCAATGAAATCGTGCCACGTGTGCAAGTGACATGTTCTGGCTAATCAAATGCGGTCATGTCACACTTCAATTTGATTGGTCGGAAAGAGTTTGTTCTTATCATGACTCCTCCCTTCCACAACTATAAATAGGGATCTTCACAACTCAGAAAAGACACTAGAAGTTATAACAAGAAGCAAGAAAGAGCTCGTGGATCAAACACTGCAAATTCCTCCATAAGTTTCAAGCTTCAAGCAATCAAGTTCAAGTTTAAGAAATCAAGTTCAAGTTCAAGAAATCAAGTCCAAATTCAAGAACGAAGAACAAATCAAGTATTCAAGCTCAAGAACGAAAAACAATTCAAGTATTCGAGATCAAGAACGAAGTCAAATCAAATACAAGGCATTCATGATCAAGGCTACTTGTTCGTGATAAAATTCGTGGCAACAATCAAAGTGTTCGCGACGGATAAATCAAATTCAAATTCAAGATCAAGCTCAAATGCCTTTGAATTTATATTGGAAAAGTAGAATCAAAGCAATCATAGAAATTGTAACACTCAAATATTTAAAATAAAATATTATGATTGTTGCGATATTTTTCGGTCTTGATTTTATTTTCTCGACGCAAAATTTATTGTCTACACCATGAAACTAAGTTTTGGTCATAAATTAATATCTAGACAGTGGTCCAAAGTTTGGTCATACATTTGTTATAGGTAGTTTAAGTTTTTTTTGGATGTTTGGACAATCGGTATATAGTTTCCAGAAAACTTATTTGAACTTAAGGTGTTGCAACTGAAGCACAAGTCTCAAGTCTAAAGTTTTGATATTGTAAAATGCGTATAAAATCCAGCTTCCTGTATTGTTCCTTCCAAGTTCCAAGCCAACTATAGTAAACACGTGTCGCCAAGAGAGAAATCAAAGGTATCAAAATGCCCGTAAGAAAGGATGTTACTACAAAATCATCCTTCGTCGTACCATGTAAATACAAAACTTCAGACCAAAATGAAAGAAGAAGAAGAATGAAGGAGGAGGAAGAAGAAATTACTTCAACTACAAAACTTTTTTACAACTTTTTCGCAGATATTCGCATGCGTTACATGCACAAGTGCTAAACAAAATAAATTAATGTCACTCCCAAATTTTGATGCTTTTAAGAGACTTGCATACAGCATAACTTTGCCAACGATTTGCTCCAATAATCAAATGATCAAAATGAGAAAGCGCACACAATGGACCAAGAAAACTTGGCCCAAATACAAGACAGCAGGCCTAAAAGTTGGGTAGTCCATTCCAGAAGACCAAGATTGTACTCTCCTAACTAAAAAATTTCGAGAAATGTATATTTTTAGTTCCTCATTTAAACAATATCCACCAAAATACTTATTTTTTTGTATATATGTGTATACATATTCTTTATATTTTATGTACTTTTTGACTAACTAATGCAATTAGTTTCGCCCTGTCAACCAATTTTGTATTTTGTCCAAAATTTTTTCCTACGTCCAAACTTAGGTAGGTGCCTTATTGAATTTGTATACAACTAAATTAAGTATAGAATAAAAGAATATGATATTTAGGACTTTTTTATGTAAATAATTCAAACCGAACATGAGTTTAAAAGAAAGATGGTTGAAAGAAGAAGAGTTAAAGCCCCTAACACATCAAAATAGTGGAAACATCAATTATTTTTTTCCTATATAATAAGTGAAAGCTTTATGTACGACGAAGGTCATTGTCGTCAATTCAACCTGCTTTATCAGTAAATTAGGTGTTCCCTCTATGTTCATTCTCATAGAGACGCGTGTACACCGTATGTTTTGAGTTACCACCTCGGTTTTCTTCTTCCTCAATATTCCTGTATTCCACAAGTTTTCTTTTGATATCTCTCTCGCTCCTCTGTATCTCCTGTAATTGTCCATGGCTTCTGGGTATCATTTTTCCATTTGTGATTTCTAATTTTCATTACTTACATTTGGCAAGCTTTTTCCTTTCTTGCACCATTTTCTGCCCATGAATTTGGAATTCCTTTGAAATTTTTTTCATTTTTGCTTCAATTTTTGTTTTCTTACTCTTCCGCTTAATTTTTTGTTAGATTTTCTACATGCATGTCAGTAATTTTTTAGGCAATGATTACTATCTGCAAATTGAAATATTTAGGCAAAAATCTGTAATATTAAGCTTTCAGTTGGAAGATTTGGGTCTTTGCTACAGTAGCAAAGATTTAGTTAGTGACAATGTCAGTTTATTTGTACAAGTACTTTCATGGGGCTCTATATTTGTAAATCTCGATTATTTATAGTTAGTCACACTTTCTATCTGAATATTTTTACTATTTACTCTTCTTTTACTTTATTCTTCGGGTTATTTTCATTCTTTGCTCAGGACCATGGAATTTAAACTATGCAGACTAATAAATCTAAGGTGTTCGATGATATGCCTGAAACAACTAACTATTTGGTAAGAATTTCCTGCCTTTCTCTTTTTTGTTATTTTCGAATAAATTAAGATTGCCTTCAACTATGCAAACTTTTATATTTTTGTGAACTCGGAAAATTTTTTCATGAACTTTTGTACAAATGTAAAAACACCTATAGATGGCTTGAAGCAAGAGTAGACTTTTGTATTTTACTTGTTAGTTCAATTAAGTGTGTTGCTATCGATGAAGTATATTGGTCATGGTATTAAAGTTGAGATGGTCAATAAGTTATCACTGATGACTCATTTTTTATCTGCTTAAATTTTCTTGGGCAAATATAGTTGTACACTAAAAGGTTATTGAAAGATAAAACTAATTAGATGGACTTCTAGAAATAACTTACAGTGAATTTTAAAGCTCTAGCAATGATGTTGATGCTGGTGATAAACAGATTGGAAAACATCGGTGAACTATCAATGTGTTGTATTTCAACCTTTCAAAGGTGAGATTTTGGCCGTGGTTACCTAACTTAATTTCACAGGGTAAGAATATTTCTTTGTATTTTAACATAGGCATTTTCACTATCTATGGATATTTTATTCATCTAATTTCTACTGATGGAATATTTATCCCATTTTTTAAAAGATTACTTTTATATTTACGTTTTTAGATGTTCCGGACTCAACTCTTTGGTGCTTTAATTTGGACCACAAAGTACAAACATGTTTCACAAGCAAGGTAATACCTTCATTCATTACCTATTTGTCTTCTCCGTCTGTCTCATACTTGCTCTTACCTTTTTCTTTCTCTGCTTTTTCCTATATTTCTCTTTCAGTTCCTCTCATCGCGTCTATCTACTTCCATTGAGGTTTAACAAGAATTTCTTTTTAAAATTGTAATACTTCTTATGGCTGAAATTTGTCATGCGTGTGCTTCAATTTGTTCGCTAGTTTGTTTTAGCTCAATTATGACTATTTTGTGGGAATTTAGTAGGTTTAGAGATGTAGCAAATTGGTGCATTCTATTTTTCCCGGTTCTATTTAATTGGATATTGATTAATTTTCCTTTATTCCTTGCTATGTGTTGGAAGAAGCAGAGATGAGCCTCTTGAAGGGTCAAATTTACAAGGTGATTACGTGTCGAAACTCTATATATATCACCTTTGTAACTGCTGATGTTTTCCTTAGTGAACATGTATGTCTTCTAAATTATTTTATCATGCATGTGTATTGAATCAATGTGATGCAAAATGTTATTGGATGCGTCCGGGTTTGATTTTATTTTTGCTAATTATGGGCGGTGGATTACGGGGTTCATAAGATCCGGGAGTACACAAATATCGGGGTATGCTCATTTTTTCCCTTCTACTTGTGAATTGAGATATTCTTTTCTCAAAATAAGTTTTTTTCCCTGCATCTTTATACTTTTCTATTTGATACGTTTCTTTATGGGTGTATCTAGGCAAGAAAACTTCTATATATTTTAAGCTACCAGTTAACTTTAAGGTCCATTCTTTCTAATAGGAAAAATCTCTAGAGATGCTGTTACTTTACATGTATAACCTTATCACTTCTTATGCCTTCTTTTCATGATCTCTTCAATCAATGTGGCTAGCAGAACAACTACTTAAAAGAATGTCGAGACTTTGTTGTTTTTCTTTTCTTTTTTGTTTCCGCTATTTGTTCCTATAATCTTAAGTGTGATCTGAACATATTTGCTTGAGTTGCAAACTAACATCCAGATGATCTTGAGCACCTCCCTCAAGAAGGTATTATTTCTGTTAAAACCCCTGTTTGATTTCTGAAATACTGTGCTGCATATCATATTCATCTTTGTTCCTGGAATGCGATGCTACTTATCAGATTCATTTGTTTAACTTACATATATTGAAGCACAAAATCTACAAATATGCTAAAATATGCCAAGAATTCACCTACATTCAAGAACCTTTAAAAATGCTAAAAATAGTGGAGAATATAGAAAGAACATAGAAAAACGGAACGGTGTTACATTTATTAAGAAAAGGTAATGTTGTAAGAAAGGTTTGAGAAGTTCACAACAGGAAAATGATATAAATAGAAACTCAGGATTATTTTTGCAGTCTAATTAATTATTAAAGTGCTTGGTCCTATTCACCAAAAGTACTTCCGCCAGTAAATCTGATTCTATCCAAACTGCTTGGCTCGTGTCCTTCTACTTTGCACTCTGCAGGCAAATATAATACAAGAGACTGGATTTTCTGTTGAAACAGGGATTACGGAGAATTTGAGAAAGATGGAAAGGTACATGTTTACTTGATACTTTTATGCTATCTACCTAAGAAAATAACATAGTATTAAGTTTCTCCACTGCATGTTTGTTTGCTTAACAAGGTTTTTTGGATTAGTCATATTGTCACCTTAGTAAGTTAGTTTAGTCATTTTTCTTTTTGGTTTCTTATCAGCTATGAAAATTATGATTCCCTTGAAGCCTGTTAACTTCCAATTTCTTTAGATACTTTTGTGTAAACTTTACTTTTCAAAGAAAAGTTCTTTCTGCTTTTAAAATTTGGATTTGAGTCATGCATAAGTTTAGTTCAAATACTTCATCATGAAAAATGAAGATAAATTTAATCCAAACATGTGATAAAGGTATATATATATATATATATATATATATATATATATATATAGTTGCAGATAGCATTAGAATAAATGTATGCTTTTGGAATCTTTATCATGCAGCTTCCTATGTGTTTGTCTTTCCTTTTTGCACAGCTCCTATTAATCTCTATGTTTCATAAGAAGATGGAAACTATATAGTGTATATTTTGAAACTGCTCAGCCCTTCAAATCAATCTCTTCTCGGAAAAGAAAAAAGAAAGTTTTAAGACATGATGTGGTAATATTTAGAAGTTGTTGCAAGGGATCATCAAAGGAAACAACAAAGCAAATATCTAATGAGTTGCAACCAGAGCACAAAAGAAGAAAAAAAAAAGATAATAATAAAGATGAAATTAGTGTCCACATCAAATCAATTTAACATGTAATTCACAATTAATAGAGCTGGAGAGACAAGAACAACTTGCAGGTAAGATGGTTGCGACTGCTCCTATCAATTCTACTGGATAGTTAACTTCAACCCCAACCCTCTTGCGATGATGTTGTAACACATGATATTACCGTACTAAAAGAGATCGTAGGACGTGAGAAAAAATTAGAGGGGGAAATTAGGATGCAAGTGGCACATCAACTAGATCATAATAGCCAACCTGCAAATTAGGAGATATATTTTGTAAGCCAAGCTAAACAAGGTGCCGAATAGATAAGAAGATATAGAAAGATGAAAATAGTGGTATACAGAGTATGTAAAAGAGATTTTACTGATAAACTAAGAACAAACTAACAATGCAAGGAAGAAAATGAGATTGCGAATATACCTTAAGCAACAATTTTGATCAGGTAATAATGGAGTAGCATATATTCCTACTAATGTGCTTGAACCCACATTTCTCCTGACTCTCTTTTTCAGTTTGCAAACAAACAATGAATAAGATGATCAAGAAGAATATTATATCAATTATTAACATATAAGTAATGTTTAATAATGCAACATGATGTTTAATAGATTATTGGCACAAATAATATGTTGAAAGGTATTGTGGTAAGTGCTATATATTTTATGTTACTACATATATAAGTGAAAGAAAGTCAAACTATTTTTTGCATCAACGAATTCCCTGTTAGTCTTTATAATAAAGGGTTATATGTTTCTATTTCTGGTTAGAAAAAATAATGTCTGATATAGTATTTCCTTGCATAGTTTACATCTTTTTGTGCGGGAAGAAGCAGATCTATTAGTAGATTACCAGAAAATCAAGGTACTCCTCTTTATCCTCTAGTTGACCTTACATCTGTACATGTCCATGGCCGCAAGGTTGATTGTGCTTACCTGCTTTTTGAAGATAATATAAGACTTCTATTATGCTGTGTTTTTCAGGAGGATGGAGGCTGGCTGCTAAGTTAGGGACTTTAGCTTTTGCACACGGGATTAAGGTGTGTGTTTATGTTCCTAGAGATGCAGATATTACCTACATATTCTGGGTGTTGCGTTCACATATATCTATGATAGCAGACTATACTTTTTTGAACTGTAAAAGAGTAGAGACATGCGGTGTTCTTATGTAAGCTTTTGCACATATTATATAGATATGTGTAAACAATTTAGGTCGTTAGTTTCTCTTTTTGATTAAAAGTGGAGTTGTATCGCCATTGTCACACCTCCTTTTTTACACACTTACCTCGAAGGATAAAATGTATAAGGGAGTTTTTCCATTTAAAGTGATATTATTCGAAATGGGATTATTTATTCATTTTTAGAGTCGCCACTTGGGATAGGATTGGCATTTGGTGTCCCAAGTCACCGGTTTAACTTAAATCCCAAATCGAGGAAAATTTTGACTACCCAATTGGAGTCTGCGAACCAGAAATTCTGTGTAAGGAATTCTGTTGACCCGAGGGAAGGTGTTAGGCACCCCGGATCCCGTGGTTCTAGCACAGTCGCTTAAATTATTATAAATGGCTAAAAATCTAATTTTTTATACATGCTCCAACCTATAATGCAATTTTATAATTATTTACCGCTTTTTATCAATTATTATTTTTATTTACGAAAGTGAACGTTGTTTAAGAACGTTTTTTCGGATCACGTCACATGAAATGCACCCGGATCCTCGACACATTCTTATTCAACGTTTTTGGATTAGGAATTGGGTCGCATGAAATGCACACCCAAATTTAGGAATGTAAATTTATTAAAACATACCTAAAGCGACTAACGTATTGTTATCTTTTGGGAAGGCCATGAAATTTTCTAAACGGCCCGTCCCAAATTTCCAAGTATTAAAAAATTAATGAGGGCCCACAATTGTATATTTGATTTGGCGAGATTCGTCTCATATTATTTATTAAAAGGTCAATCTAAAGCAAACTAAAATTTTTCTATTTTTTATTATTTGTCTCTAAGGGTTAATTAATTCACAAATATAAATTCGAGCCCCGAATTCAAGTCCGAATTCAAACAAAAGGGAAGACTCTTCTAGCTTGAACCCGCTATCTAATTCGAAATCCAAATTTATGTGTAAATCAATCCCCATATTCCTAATGTAATTTTAATGAATTTTTTTAGCTCCCAATATTCTATTGGGCCTTAACAATTGACCCAAAACTTATGATTTGAAACTTCAGCCTTTTATTGGGCCTCGAGACTGGTCCCAGAGAAATGGACCTTGTTCAGCTTTACAAAAAAAAACTAGTCAGCCGTAGGCCCTTGCCCTGGCCCAAAAATGGCACTGGTTTGCAGACTGTGGGACAATGTTAACTAAGGAAGACCATTGAACCTCTACTTTTAGCAAATCCCAGACCCAATGAAATTTCAACTAGATTTTAAGGCCATCAAGATTATTCAAATTTATCCTTAGCCACATTCAACAACTTTTGTGATAAAGGAACGACATACATTTGCCCAGATTAAAGGAATGGACCAATTTGATTTTCATTTCTGATTCAGATTGGATTCAAACGAATTAAATACCACAAATACTTATAGAACTCAATGGACTACTATGGAATTCTGGACATATACATGGAAATCTAATACATGTCTACTGAATTTAAAAGACAATCAATTATTGAGATTAACATTAAAAGGTTGATCAGTCACGATTTCACGCGAAGGCATACGCCCTGAACGAGTTTATTAATCTGATGTTTGGAAGAAAACAAAGCTAATTTCGACAGTCCGAAAGTCTAGATTAACAATTGTGAACTCACATAATGAATTGAACTATACTGCAATGTACTACTACTGATATGTAAATGAACAAGTTCCGAGTTAATCAGTCCATAAGTCCAGTTTAATTACAACACTCAACTAATAGGGCAGAAATTAACGGAATTAAGCTATGGGTAAGTACAAAATGTAAACAGGATCAATAGGTGAAGAAACAGTGAGATTCTATTCCAAAATCATATGTTATATCACCACAGTTTAAAACATGTACCTGGAAAGCAAAATGAAATGTGAGTAAAGGAGATGAATCAATAGCAGTAGCAAGATATGATCAAATGCAGCCCAAAGAGATTCAGTAAGCCTAGAGATGTTTCAAAACCCAAATAAAACCAGTAGATCTACTCAAATCAACATCAGAATGCCCAGAAATAGGATCAACGATCAGAAAATGTGTAAATCAATCCCAAAACAGCATCAAATTATCCAAAATGAACCCAGAAATCTCATGCAAACAACCACTGAACCACCAGCCAACTCAAACTAACCAAATTCAAATCAACTTGATTCCAAATGCAGTCAAATTTTGGATACAGAACATAGTCAGAGAAATTCGAATTGATTTTGATCCTAAGAGAGCTAAGGAGCTGAATTCCTGGCTCAAAATTAGGAGGTCTAAACTTTGAATTTTCAGGGGGTTCCAAACTTGTTAGTGAAGGCATTTGGGTTGCCTTTTATAGGCAACAAATAGGGTAGAATGTTCTAGATGGCACTCACACATTTTTCCTCCTTTTAACTTCAGATTTCACCTATTAGTCCCTTCAATTTCTCACTTGTTTATCAAGTTACTGCCCTAAGTTTATTAAAATCTACACTAAAGTCCTATTCTAGAAGATTCTATACCCATTATAATTCCTATACTATCCTCACTTCATTTCACTATTTACCAAACCTAATTAAATTGCCCTTTTCCATTGCCTAAATTACCCTTTTTACATCCAGGAATTACTGCCCCAACCCAAACCCACCAATTAACCCTAGTTCTTGTCCTTAACTAAGACCAACTACGTTTTAACCAATTCAGCTATAACCAATTCAACAAATAATCCAAAATCAGGACAAAACACAAAATCAGAAATAGGAAATTACAAACCAACTAAATTTTATTTTAATTATCACCAGTAAGAACAATTAATATTCTTAACCTATTACCAATAAATTAAGCTAATTTATTATTCAAGTTTAAACAACATAACTGTCCTAATCAGAAATTAAAAGAAAACCAAACAAAGCAAATCAAATTACATGCAATTACCTAATTAAACTAATGTCTAACGTGAATCATTTTAATACTTGAATTATTTACTAATCGTAATCAAACCAGAATCAGAAAAAGAAAAGAAACAAAGAAATAGAAATAAAACGAACTAGATTTAACTAGAATAGAACTTACAATTGCAAAGAAAGCTCCAGTCCGACCTTTTTTGAGAGAATCTTTCAAGATTCTTGACACATAACATCCCTAATCGTGTGTTTTCAAAAGAAAACACATAATTAGGGATGCCACGGTCCAAAATCTTGAAGATTAGAAATTAGGGTTCTTGGTCAGAAATTTTAAAATAAATATTTGAGGAATTCCGGGCAGATTCGAAGCAAATGGGTATGGTGGTTGGGTAGAGGAGGCTCGGGTGGTGTGAGGGTGTAAATTTGGGGTCGTTTGGCATAACTTGTGTTTTGGCCGGAATTATTTTAAACCTATATTCGACGAGTTCCACTAAGATTCGAAGGAAACCACTGACGGATTTGAGAAGAGGATGAGTAGGGGAACA
>MU704325.1:0-12416 GCA_026770625.1 Nicotiana glauca
CACCCGGCCACCCCCAACCCCGTTTACATCCACCTCTAATACTCTCCTATCTACTGCCACCACCTCATCACCACTATCTCCGCCGCTGTCTCTCCATTTCTTCAGTGTGTGTCTGTGTGTTTTTGTCTTTCTTTCCTTTTAGACTCTGTTTGTGTTGTGTACTGTTTTAAAAGCTTACTCTCTTTATTTTTAATCTAATCCATTTCTTCTTACCTTAGCCTACTCTAAAATAACTCTTACACAAAAATTCTATACCTTCATAAATTTTCTTACTACTTAAAGTTGTTACCTTTTGATTTTTTCTTTTTCTGTATTTCTACATGTGAACTATCTTGAATTCTAGCTTCATACTTAATGGGGTTTCTTTCCTTTCTCTACTAGTAGGATTTATGTGAAAATCTTGAATTTTTAAGTTTATATTTTTGAGTTTCTCTGAATTTTATCTACAGTTTTAGCTCTTTAAATTAGCTGTAAGTAAGTTTCTTTGAGTGAACTAAGAGCTGATGTAAGTATAATATAGTGTTATCTTGTTTTATTTTTCTCCCTTTTTTTGGTATTTTAAGGTGTAGAAAATTAGGGAAAGATCATTTAAAAAAAAAAAGAATTAAAATGGATCAGAGTAGATTTCAGCAGCAACCAATAAATTCAGGTTTAACTAGGTATAAATCTGCACCAAGTTCTTATTTTTCTAGCTTATTAAGTAGTACTTCTAGTAGTGGTGGTGGTACTAGTATTACTAGTGGAGGTTGTGGTTATACAAGAGATGATTTTTCCCAATTACAAAATTCTCGTGGTTCGAATAGTACTGATATAGAACAAGTTTTCGCGAAATTTGTAGCTAGTATTGGTAATCAGGGCTCGAATTCGGGTGATTTTAGTAGTACTCAACAAATTCAGGATAATCCTATGAGTAATATGAATGTGAGAACAGATTTTATTGTTCCAAAACAAGAAGTTAAGCAGCAGCACGAGCGATTAACGCGACATAGGAGTAGTGATTACTCTTTAGTTTCACAGATGAATTATCAAACTCAAGCTCAACAACAGAGCCAGAGCCAGTTTATTTCATCTGTGAAACAAGAACCTGAAATGAATTACCAAAACTTAGCTCCACAACATATTGACAATTCGAAGGCGGCTACTTCATTGGGGGCTGTAGATAATTCATTTACATTCACGACTTCAGTGAATTCGACTCGTGTTTCACCTGTGAATATGGGTGGTAGAGTTGGTGCTGGTGGTGGTAATACAAATCTTACTCGTTATAACAGTTCGCCTGCTGGATTCTTTGACTTGATCAATATTGAAAATGGTATGCTTACTCTTGGTTAAACAATGTTGATAGAATTTACAGTGCTTATATGAAGATTATTAGTACATCCATTTTAAGCTTATATGTTCATGGTATATATTTTTCATATTGGGCGATGCTTGTGCTTTTAACTAATTAAGATTCATAGTGTATATATGTATTTGAAGAAAAGATTTAATTGTTGCAGATAATTAAAGGATCCATTTGAGTAGACACAAAGCAGGCTAATTTTCCATTTAGTTCTCATGCATCGATATTACTGATGGTAATTGAAATCTAGATAACTTTAAGGTACAAATAGGATTCTTGTTAGCAATGACATCCTGTTATAAACTGCCTTTATGACACTAGAGATATCGGGTCGAAGAATAGCAGAGTCATAGATATAGATAGAGTTGCACTGAAATATTTGAACGGGAGCCTTGGCGTAGCTGGTAAAGTTGTTGCCATGTGACTAGGAGGTCACGGATTCGAGCTGTGGAAACAGCCTCTTGCATAAATGCAGGGTAAGACTGCTCATAAAAGACCCTTGTGGTCCAACCCTTTCCTGGAACCCGCGCATAGCGGGATCTTAGTGCACCGGTAAGTGAGTTCTAGTTTAATATTAGATATAGATAAGAGGGTCACTAGTATGATGTAGCAATAGTTAGATTTTGATTTGCTTATGAGTTTTAAGTAGAAATTTGTGGTCATCTCAACTGTTTAATCTGACAATAGAGTTTAAGTTTATTGCTAAAATTCCAGCAATTGACAGAATATGGTGCTATGCGAGGCATAGGGAGTTACGGAACTGGTGCTAATGCTACAACAGATACTTCATTGTCGACTCCGAAGAGATTCAAGACTCAAGTAGGAATCTCATCGGGGAAACCTCCTGCTTCTCCAGGGCTAATGACTCCAATCTCCGAAATTGGAGATAAAGTCGTGGAAGAAAACAGCATAGGCGATGAACAGAAGAATGATGAGAGTTGCATTACAGATTTCCCTATTCCTTCTTGGGAAGATTCACATATTCTGTCTGACGATTTCCTCAAAGCTGAAGACATTGAGATTGAGCCATTCTCTAAGGTAAATGCATCTAATATTCAGGTAATCTTTTGTTATTAGTGTGTCGTTAAAGGTGTTGTATGCATGATTAATTGATCCTCGTCTTGCACCTACGTGATTTTCTTGATGATCAGAATAGTGAAGGTCTATCTCGTCCGCCAATTCCATTATCTCATCATTTGAGTTTGCCCACAAGTACATTGGAGAAGCTCTTGCAAGATTCAACACCCTTGAATGTCAGAGCAAAGAGAGGTTGCGCCACTCACCCTCGTAGCATTGCAGAAAGGGTAAACATTTTTAACACTAGAAACTCGTAAACATGTGACATTTGAATTCCATCAAATTTTGATGTATCTAATAAACAGATTAGGGAAGGAACGACGGGGTAGTGAGAAAGCGAAAGAGCTCTAATATAATCCTTACAGTTCTTGACATAATTTTTAGGTGAGAAGAACAAAAATAAGCGATAGAATGAGGCGGCTGCAAGATCTTGTTCCTAACATGGACAAGGTATAATCTAAACTTATGAATTTTCGCCAAAATCTGATATAGTAATAGAAATTTACTGTATTCATTTTGTCTTTTTCAATACATTGCAGCAAACAAATACAGCAGATATGTTGGATTTTGCTGTAGACTACATTAAAGAGCTGGAGAAACAAGTCAAGGTAATTACAGCAGAACTCATTGCATTTAGCTCGGACTATATGCGTGTGAGGAAAAAAAGGCACATATATAAGAAGCAGAATCGGCTGACTGACTTTAAATCTTGTATTCGCTTAGATCCTATTTCAAGATGCTGTAACATCTCCTTTTTTTATTGGATTCTTTGCAGATACTAGCAGAAAAACGCGCGAAATGTACATGTACAAATAAGTAAAAGAGCCACATATCAAAAGTTGAGGGCAGGACAACCTTTTATATTTTGAAGGAAGATAAAAAGGAACTGGCAATGGAAATAGCAAGCAGAAGTGGATTCCCTTTTGGGATTGGCATTTTGGTGGGTAAAAAAGATAGAAGCAAATATATTTGATGCAAACATGATAAACTCCTTTCATAAAAGAAGTGTTTGGGTGAGTTTGCGTCGCACCTCGACTATTCCACCCGATATTTACTGTCTTCTACTATCATAGCTCGTGGAATACTTGTTATTTCCTATCAATACCAGTATCGAGTAACTATGTCTGCCATGGAAAATTTTATTTTGTGTCTCATACAACTTACGCTAGTTGTATGAGGCAACTTTTTGCCTCATAGTTTTGTGGACCCAGAAGTGTAAGATTGGGGTCCACAATTTTACGAGACAAAAAGGAGCCTCATGTCTCATACATAATTGTATGAGACAAAATAAAACTTCTGCCACAAAGGCATGATATAATGTGATGTAATAAACTTAACTGTACATATACTTATTGTCTATTTTACTTGACCTTTTATGTCTATAAAAGGTATAGTATGTTAGAGATGTTGGAACTTGTGTTTTTTGTGGATTATTTTAGGTGAAAGATAGTTAGCTCTCCTTTATAATGTATACACGTGTGCCACCATTCAAAAGTTTAATATATCTCTTAGGAAAAAAGAAAGCACAACTTTGTAGACCCCTCTACAATTATTATTTTTTGCCTAATTTATTACTCTTTCCGATTTACAATGAGTGTTCAATTTGCTTTTAGTACGCACATTAAGAAAATACTAAATTTTATATAAAAATACCTACTATGACTAAATTACTCCTACTTAAACATTTAATGTGAGGAGTAATAAAATTTTTTAGGAATATGTAAATATGGGTTATTTTGTAAAAACAGATTGAATTTTTTCTCGATTACATAACTAGACACTTATTTTGAACAAAAATGAAAAAGCAAATTGGACATTTATTATGAATCAGAGGGAGTAGTACTTCTAAGTGAGCGTTTGGACATAAGATTCGTAAAATTTCAACAAAAAAAAAAGTGAAATTTTTTTCTAAGTAAAAATTGTATTTGAAAATTAGAGATATGTTTGAACATGATTATAATTTTGGGTTGTTTTTGAAGTTTTGTGAGTAATCTGAGTGAAAATTTTGAAAAATAGCTTTTAGGAGTTTTTCAAAATTTCGAAAAATTACAATATGCATCTTCCAGTGAAAATTGAAAATTTTATGAACAAATGTTGATTTCGAAAAAAGTAAAAAAAAGAGAAAATTTCTTATGTCCGAACGGACTCTATGTTTGTGTTGAAGCTGCGGCATGCTTTGCATCAAAGCTTTTCTACCTCTTTGTTCCACAAAAAAAAACGAAAAAAGAGCTTTAATTTCTCGAGTAAAATAGTAGATAAACATGTTGATAGTTTCACTTATATCACTTGTGTAAGGAAAAAAAATTATTCCTTCCGTCTCAATTTAGATGAGATAGTTTGAATCGATACGGAATTTAAGAAAAAGAAAATTTTTAAAACGCATGACTTTAAAAGCTTAAGGGGTAAACGCTTTGTGGGCTATGACATTTGTATGTTTATAAAAGCTTCTCATTAAGGATAAAATAGATAAAAATGAAGAGTTTAAAGTTGAATTATTTTCAAATTTAGAAATGTGCCATTTATTTTGGATCAGACAAAAAAAGGAAAGTAGCTCATCTAATTTGGAACGGAAGGTGTACCAAAGATCCTTCCAGCTGTCTTCCTCTGCTCAAAATCCACCTCCCTTTTTTTAAAGGAAAAATGTCTTGTATACAGTGGCGGACGCACGTGGTGGCAAGGTTAAACCAATTTCATCAAAAAATAATATTGTGTATATGTATAAATTACGATTAAAGCTGCATAAATTTTGTATTTGAACCCACTTGACAAGTATTATTTTACAACTAAAGTTATGTACTTGTAAGATTGAACCCGACCGCTTGTACAAAATCCTGGATCTACCATTGCTTGTATATAACTCGAATCGAATAGTTGGTCTACCCTTCCCTTGGCTTGGTTAACTATATAAGAGAATTCGTGTATAAAGCAAGTTAGACCTTAGTGGTACCTGTGAAAGTCTTCCAAAGGGCAGGGTTCAATTCTCATATGTCCAAATTGAGTATAACCTATGTTATTGTGCGTAATTTAGGGGCGTAGCTAGCTCATTGAGTGCGGGTTCGGTCAAACCATGTGAAGAATATAGGCTAACTCTAGTAGTTAACCTTAGTTAGCCTAATTTAACTATGGTGTTAGTTAGTGATAGTTAGAGTTAGTTGTGAACAACTGTCCTAAAGTTAATTAAATATACTGTAGACTGTAGTTTCTTCTTCTTAGTAGCAAAAATTCTATCGAAATATACAGAGAAATGCTCTCGTTTGATTCTCTCTAGAAAGTTCTCAAATCTCAATTCTCTCTTCGTCTGTATTTGTAAAATTCAGCATGGTATCGGAGCATTGATCGAATGATTCTAGGGAATTTCTTCTCAGAATTGAAGATAATTCGAGAGAATCTGCTCAAATTCAGAAGCTTTGAACCCTAATTTTGAGGTTATCAATGACGCCTGCAGAGAACTCAACTGATAATGCGAACAATGGAGATAATACGAGCATCGTAACGATACCTAGCTCGATTGTGTTAGATCATAATCATCTTCTCTACTTGCATGCATTTGATGGTCCCGGATCGATGTCTGTGGGACTTATTTTGACAGGTATGGAAAGTTACTCTCTTTGGAGCCGTGCAATGAAAGTAGCGTTGTTAGGAAAGAACAAATTGTGTTTGGTTGATGGATCAGCATCGAAGGAGGATTTTGGTCCAAATTTGGGAAGTTAGTGGGATCGCTGCAATGCGATTGTGACTTCATGGCTCATGAGCAATGTGAGCAGAGATTTGGTAACATGAGTGTTGTTTTCTTCGAATGCACAGAAGGTATGGGCTGGTTTCAAAGAACGTTTTGATAAGGTGAATACATCGAGATTGTATTACTTGCATAAGGAAATATTCACTCTAACACAGGGGATCTCATCAGTATCGATCTATTTCACCAAGCTAAAAGACCTTTGGGCAGAATATGATTCCATACTGTCACCACCTACAACAACCACTGAGTATATTGAACAATTGGAGTATCAACGACTGCTACAATTTTTTGTGGGATTGAATGACAGTTTTAAGCAAGCAAGGAGTCAGATTCTATTAATGTCAAGCTTGCCATCTATAGATAAGGCTTATGCTATGGTAGTTCAGGTAGAAAGCAGGAAATCATTTGCTGGTGGTACCTATGGGCAAGTTGGGCATAATAATCCTACCGCACTGTTTACAGCTAAGACTACATCTAAGCCAAGGAGAAATTATAGCTTAGATTGTGATTTTTGTCATACGAGAGGACACACTAGAAATGAATGTTATACGTTGACGAGGTGTGAATTTTGTAACAAGACATGGCACTTGAAGGAGAACTGTTACAATATTATTGGATATCCTTCTGATTTCAAGCAGAAGAAGAAAGCAAATGCAGTCATGATGGGCTCCTGATGAACTGCCCAGCTAGGCACGATCGCAGACAGACACAGATGGGGCGCCGCTTGCCTTAGTGAGGATCTGGACAGCAAGGAGTGATAGCTTCACCAAACACAAGCATGTACCAGTCAAGCAGTAATGTTGAACCAGCTCAGGTCTTTACTAAAGAACAATATAAGCATCTGTTGCAGTTGCTGAACAAAGGCTTTACTGCAGGGACTAGTGCAAGCATGCCATGTAAGTGTTTTTGTGTCAATGTAGCATTATATGAGAATTTAGAACTGTGCAAATGGATAGTAGATACTGGTGCTACTAACCATATGACTGGTGATAAGAGTTTACTGAAAAATGAAACTTCAGTAGGAAGTTCAGGACAAGTGCAATTACCTACTGGAGATTCATCATCAATCTCATATATGGGGGAGTGCCAACTCACAGGAGGTGATGTACTGAAGCATGTGTTATGTGTACCTGCTTTTAAGTTTAACCTCATGTCAGTTTCTAAAGTGACAGAAGACCTTAAATGCAGTGTTACCTTTTTTCCAAATTTTGTGTATTCCAGGACCTCTTATCTGGGAGGGTGAAGGAGATTGGTAAAAGAGAAGAAGATCTGTACATACTGTCAACAGCTTTAGGGAAGTCTGTGAATAGAGCTTTTGCAGCTACTAGTAAAGAAGGAGGCTTGGAAATATGGCACAAAAGAACAAGACATGTTCCAATACAAGTTCTCAGAAGGATTCCTAGTATACAACACTGTGGAAGAAGAATAAAAAATAGTTCACTGTCAAAATGTGAAATTTGCCCTCTAGTTAGACAAACTAGAGCACCTTTTCCAACTAGTACTAGTAGAAGTTTACATGCTTTTGATTTGATCCATATGGATGTGTGGGGACCCTATAAGATTGATATCCATAATGGCATAAAATACTTTCTTATATTGGTTGATGATTTTACCAGATGGACTTGGGTATTTCTTATGAGACTCAAATCTGATGTCATTTTCTTACTCAAGAACTTTATTAATATGATCAAAACAGTGTTTGGGAAGCAAATTAAGATGTTTAGATCAGACAATGGGAGTGAGTTTTTTAACAGTGCATGTAATGACTTGTTTTAAATGCATGGGATTGTTCATCAAAGCTCCTGTCCATATACTCCCTAACAAAATGGAGTTGTGGAAAGGAGACATAGACATATATTGGAGACTACTCGAGCAATCAAATTTCAAGGACACTTACCTGTTAGATATTGGGGATATTGCATTGATGTTGTTGTATATTGATCAATAGAATTCCCTCTTCTGTATTGGGACATAAATCACCATATGAATTACTTCTGAATAAGCCACTCTCATTGACACATTTAAAGGTAGTTGGATGTTTGTGTTTTGCTACTAATCTGACGGGCCATGATAAGTTTGCTCCTCGAGTTGTGAGGTTAGTCTTCTTAGGATATGCAGCACATCAAAAGGTTACAGACTTTTGGATTTGGAGAATATGGTATTCTTTATAAGCAGAGATGTAGTATTCTATGAGGACATATTTCCCTTCCACAGCAGAAAAGTCATCAGAATTATTATTCCTAGATAAAATTCCAGTGCCACAACAAGATTTTGATGAAGAACTGAAAGAAGTCAGTCCTGCTACTGATATACAAATTGAGGAAACCAATATGCCATGCTCTCCTACTCTAACTCCAGTTGTCTCAGATGAGCAGGACATTTCACACCTTGCTGAATATAACAATGTGGACAGTCCTGGGTACTCCCTCATTTTGCCTAATGATGGGGAACCTATAAAAACCACAAGAATATCTAAGCCTCCTATATGGATTAAGGATTATGTCAGAGATAACAAGAGAAGTTCTACAAGTTGCTGCAAGTACCCTATTTCAGATGTGATTGGATATGAAGGGATCTCTCCAAGATATCAAAGTTACTTGGCAGATTTTTCAATAGAGGTGGAACCAACATCATATTCAGAGGCAGCGAAGGACAAGAGATGGGTTGAGGCAATACAGGCAGAAATCAAAGCATTGGAGGACAATAAGACTTGGGAATTGGTGTCCTTGCCACCAGGACAAAAGGCAATAGGATGTAAGTGGGTTTATAAGATCAAATATAAGACATCAGGAGAGGTTGAAAGGTTCAAAGCTAGATTGGTGGCCAAATAGTATAATCAGAGAGAAGGTTTAGACTACCAAGAAACCTTTTCACCTGTGGTGAAAATGGTTACTGTCAGAAGTGTGTTGTCTATTGCAGCTTCAAGGCAATGGTCCATTCATCAAATGGATGTTTATAATGCTTTTTTGTAAGGAGATCTATCTGAGGAGGTGTATATGGAGATACCTCAAGGTTTCAATGGACCAAAGGCTGATTTCAAAGTTTACAAATTACTTAAGTCCCTCTATGGACTTAAGCAGGCATCTCAACAATGGAATCTCAAGCTCACATCATCCTTGGTGGATGCTGGGTTTCAACAGAGTCATTTAGATTATTCCTTGTTCATCAAAAGATCAGAAGATCACATGGTGGTAGTTCTTGTCTAAGTTGATGACCTCCTTATCACTGGAGATAATCCCATCATGATTCAACAGACCAAAGATGATTTACAAACCTCTTTTAAGATCAAAGACCTGTGAGAACTTAAATACTTTCTGGGGATAGAGTTTGCACGAAACAGTGATGGTATACTAATGCATCAAAGCAAGTATGCCTTAGAACTCATATCTGAGCTGGGGCTATCCGGTTCTTAAGCATGTTTCTTGTCCTCTGGAGACAAACGTGAAGCTCACTACTGCTTAATTTGACACTCATATAGGTACCTCTAATGACACATTATTGATTGATCCAGGGCCATATCAAAGGCTCTTGGGTAAGCTTCTTTATTTGACTGTAACAAGGCCAGATATCTCTTTGTTAGTACTCGTATAGAACCCTATTTATTTATGTCAAATGGTTCACAAAATCTAAATATATTAACACATAAAGGTTACTATTTGAAGAAATAAAAAATATATCTGTTCATTAAAAGCAAGCACTTTTTATTTATTTATTATTGTGTAAAATATCATAAGAACTCAATTAGCCCACATTTATTCTTGGTTAGAGCTTACAATTTAGTTTCCTAGGCAATTGATTGAGTGGTGCTTTAACTTTTTGAGAACCAGAAAATAATTGATGGATTCCCATTACGAATATGTCCAAATTAAAAAAATTTATACGTGTTCGTTATTTTCTTAGAGTTGTTGCTTGTATTTATTTATTGTTTGTAATAATTAGCTATCATGCTAGGGTGAAAGCTATTAATTGTGCTGGCCATTTCTGGTAAGGAAATTGACATGTTCCATATATTTATTTCCTAAACCTACCTATATTTTATCCACTATTCAAAAAATAAATTTTTATTTTCGCATATCAGGAGAAAAATAATTTATTTTTTCTATTTTACCTTTATCATTAATTACTCATTTCAAATTATTTTTTCAAATCCATTAAAACTATACACCAATTAATAGGAGTATTATGATAAATTATGTATTTTATTTATTATCTGTTAAGAGGCGTGCAAAGTCAACAGGGGATAGCTAAAAGTGAACGGAGGAAGTACTTAAAAGTATATTTTATCAACTTAGCTATTTTCCACTTTTTTAACTAATTTGTTTTCTTATTACCATAGTTTTACCAAATTTCATTACTGCTAGTAAGCACACATAATTAGATCCAAGTCCTACACACAAAATAGTAATAGTGGGGCAAATTAGGTTGGAAATGGAAAAGTGAGAACCATGTCATATTGGGTTCGAAAATAACAAGGCGTTATGCGAAAGCTAATAAAGCGCTGATAATAAATCAAACAAAAAAGAGAATATCCTAAAGAAGAATATGATTTGGTCAAGTGACCTACATATATATGATTTACTAATGTAAAAGAGAGAAACTTATGAGAGGATAAATTTTTCTCCTAAACAAAACTCTCGTCATAACTACATAATGGATTATATATTATGTGTTATGTGAAAAAGGGATCCTCAATTTATAGAGGTCCACAATCTTTTTTTCAAAGAAAGAAATACGTTAAATATGGAAAAGATCTATATATTTCTTTAAAGAAAGGTAAAAATCAATTATGGTAATCTCTTTTCCCTTCCTTCGAGAAAAAAATAAAATTTAATATTGATAAGAAAATCAGGACAAACACTAATAATATCTCACGAGCAATTTAACAATACTAAAATTGGAAAACACTATCCTATTTCTATTGATTCAGGATTTGGTATGTTAAGACACAACAACAACCAAATTTTATGAGTTTTTCATTGTTTTCACTCATGGGGTCTCTCTCAAATTCTTTTGGGTCCATGCTCCCTATTTCCTGGTAAAAAATATTAAGTAGTTTTTTTTTTTATCTGTTAAAGACTTGATGAATATAGTTATTTCGATATTTTTTATGGTCGGAGATAGCAAGTACAATAACATACCTAGTGTATCCCGAAGTGTAGGGTCTAGGAAGGGTAGTGTGCGCGCAGACCTTATTCCTACCTTGTGGAGGTAGAAAAGTTGTTTCCGATATATTCTCGTCAAGAAAAAAAGAGTAATTGTTAACGTTAGAGATAGCAAGTATCAAATAGAATAATTAAGGTGCGCGTAAGTTGGTCCGAACATTACCGTCATTTAAAGAAATGGTCCCTACTTCCCTTTAGAGATTGAGAAACTTGATGCTAACACTTCTACAACAATATAAAGCTGGTTCCAAAAATGCATGTCTGAAAATTCAGATTTTCAGTAAAGTAAAACCTCTCAAAAACTGATCTAAAAAGGACATTTAGCAATCAAAAGCAATCAGAGCATTTGGGTTCCACTTCCAAAAGAAGACTTTGAAAGAAATAGCAAAGAAAATAACACTTAAGAAAATTCCAAGGATGTGTTGTCACTATTCCTGCCTCCTGAGAGTGTAGATGTGGGGCTCAATTTGAAGTATGGGTTAAGTGACTAAGTCTTACATTTTAAATATGCTAGAAATTTTTATAATTCTCTATTCGGATGAATTATATGATACTCTTGGGAAGGAAAATTAAACCAATATCCTCTTATTTATTTAGGCATTGAAAGTTAGTAGAAATGACAAAAGGTAGTCACTCTGAGGGCTGCTATCTAGGAATTAGCGAGTGCGTTCTAAATTTTAATATTACAGGACAAAAATGTCCTGAATTGTCATAAAGTTCAGATTTTTAGTTTAAAATTTCAGGACAAAATAAGTATCCTGAGAATGACTATCTATGCACTTGCCTCCGAATGTTACCGTTCTTGGTTAGTTATGGGCCTTGTTCTTTTAGGCTGGGTTAGGGGGCAATTGCATCTATACCCGTTTTTTGTGCCACATTTTAACCTATGCCCACTTTGCAAAAAAAATTGTAAACGTACCCGCTTTTTCGCATAACTTCAGCACAAGGGGCTGAAGTAGCAAAGGCAATCACACAAAACTTCAGCATTTTAGTAGCCGGGCCTGAAGTTCAGCTCTAGAGCTGAAGTTTTTGTTTTGTAACTCGCGAACTTCAGCTCTAGAGCTGAAGTTTTATTTTATAAGCTTTTGTTTAGTAA
>MU704327.1:7838-70498 GCA_026770625.1 Nicotiana glauca
TTTTTGTACTCATACTACACTTGTTGTGCATTTTGTTGCACAGGTTTATTGTGTGGCTCGTGGCTTAGCGGCATAGCGGCATGACGGGCGCAAAGACTAGGTGAGTTGTATTTCTTCGAGGCGATTCCGCAGCTAGTATAGTCTCTTTCAGAATTTTATTTACTTTCTGTCCAATTGTATTCCGGACAGTTGTTATACCTATTTAGTTTCCTTTAAAAAATTACTCATGTACTTGTGACTCCGGGTTCTGGGGATATATTTGGATTTATTCAGAAATTTTGAAAGTTGATTTAATATTTCCTTATTTAATTGGAGGAACATACCGAGTATTGCTTTAATCATAATAAAGAAGTGTTTTCGAAATTATTAAAATATGAATTTAATTAAGTATTTTACCTGACAGCGGTGTCCGGCGCCACCATGACCCTTAGTGGATTTTGGGTCGTGACATTGATATAAACTAAAATTTTATTCGAACTAAGACCTTATATTTAGGATTTTGATATCAATTAGAACTTAATCAAAATTAATTAAACTTTTATCTTATACAAATTATTTATACCTATGGCTTTCCATATATTATATGCTATATTAAAAGTACGAACTTCCTTAGCAGAATGTTGTTCGTCTGTTTTACACTTTAAAAATAATTTCTTATTGGATAAATGTGTAAATTAATTTTTTTTAATATTTAAGTGAAATACATTAAAATTTTGATATTAAAACTTTTCTTATTTGAACTATGTAGGAACTCCTAATATTTAAGTTATATAAATTTATTTCTTAAATTTCTAAACACTAAAAGTTACTATTGTAAACTACCACAAACACATAAGGACGAGTAAGAAAGTATCTTTAAATAAATGGCATGCTTAAGTTTAAAAAATAATAATAATTCATAGTAATAATATATAACATACTTTCATTTTTTATTTATATATTATAATATATAGCCATATTATCACAAACCTAATTACAATATTTGACAAGTGAAGCATAGATAAGATACTTAGATTTATATATTGAAATTAACAATAAATGCTCTAATTTATAAAATCGTTTAAAATATAACTTTCTTCATATTTTTTAAAAAAATATGCTTATTTAAGTAATAGAGGAAGTCAAATAATATTATTCATATAAGTTTTCAAAATTTATTCCCAACGATAAGGATACGCGCAACGAGCATACTCTAAAACTATTCCATCTAGGCACGGAGGTCCTTAACGAAATGTCGTTCGCCTTTTCTGTCTTTTGAAAATAGAATTCACAATGAAAAAAATAGTCATTTTATAATTTTACTAGGAATTTAAAATAAACTAAAATTATAGCTATTAAATATTTTCTTATTTAAATATATAAGAATCGCTAAAATTTAGGACAATAAAAAAATTACCCTTATAAATAAAGATAGATAAAGAAGTTATAGCCCTAGAAAAACTTTATTCTTTATAGACATCATTAAACCCAAAATTATCCTAAGAAACAAAAAAAAAAAAAAAAAAAAAAAAAGAGAAATTCAAGTTATGGGCAAACTAATTATTTGAAGTTTGTAATGCCTTATTAGAAATACTAGAAAAACAAAACCTTTAAAAGGGTTGATAAAAAATCATTCTTATTTATGTCATAGAATTCAAAAAACAAAATCTTATGAAATGTTATAATAAAAGGTCGTGTCAATATATATTTTTTGGGGTCAAACATAGTAACAATATGTTATTTTCGTGACCTATATTAGGTTTTTTTTTTTTTTTATCTTAGCCAATAGTTTCTTAATTAATCCTTTCTTATTATAATTATTCAATTTAACTATAATATCTTTCATATTAATTTTTAAATATTTAAGACCTAAAATTTAATTTTTTTATTTGAACTATCAGAGAGATTTATCATTCAGTACTTTCAATAAATTAAATTTTAATTAAGTAATATAATTATTTTTTATTCGAAAGATATAACATAATTGCAATCCCTTTCATTGCTTAATTTAAAACTTGGAATGAGCTAATATTAAGAATTTAAATCGACGAAACATAAATTAGTTCTGTTAATGTTAAGGCCAAATAATTAAGTCTAAAAATTCAAATCAATTGTTTGTCAAATTCGTCATAAATTATAATTATTTTTTCAAGTTGACAAAACTCTTAGGATACCTAAATTTATTTTATAAAAATATTATTGGCGGTGAAAGATAATAAGAAAAATAGAAAATTAACACGGAAGACTTTTTAGATAAGTCTTTTCAACTAAAACTATATGTTATATTTTAAGGAGTATAGTTTTTTTTTTATTACAAACTTATTATATTTAATAGTACTAATTCAATTTTTTAAAAAGTCATCTACTTACCGACTTAGTTATACTCACAAAGTGCGTAACATAAGAGTAGTGTATGTGTGTATATATATATATATATATATATATATATATATATATATATATATATATATATATATATATTTGAACGTATGATTTAAAAAAAGTATAGAATAGACTCAATGGTAAGAATTTTAAAGTTGAACCAGTCAAATTTGTTTCCTAACTAGGTACACCTTTTCATAATAGTGCAACCATCTTCTTGAAATTCTGCATCCATCCTTGTTCCTAACAATCTCTAATGTAAAATATTAAAAAAATATTAGTTGGTAATTTTGTGCAATATGGCATATACTTTAATTTTGTGCAATTAAAGGTATACTAATTTTGAAATTTAGCGTCAACTGCAGAAATAATTTTATAAAGAACCAAATTAAATGGTTCTTCTCCGGTATGGAAATATATATTCTTAATACTTTTCAATAAGAAAGTGCTCAAAGCAAAGTAGAAAGAAAAATATTCCTAAAATTTCTAATATTAGTGAAAATGGGATTTTAGTTTCTCGAAAATGATTGATTTTTCAAAAGATAGTTGTTTCAATCACAAATTCATGTCACGACTAGGATTTTCCACCGTCGGAATCGTGATGGTGCCTAACTTTTGAATGTTAGGCAAGCCAACATACACGAGTCTAACACATTAACCATTAACCAAAACAGTAATAAATAACTAAAGCAAAACAGGTGTGAAGTGTGGAAGCCTTATAATAGTTCAAAACTCTAAAACACGACTACCCCAATGATCTGGTGTCACAATCCACGAACGACTAAGAATTTCTACAAATAATGGTTTAAAGGAAAATACATCTGTTTTCCAGAATGAAAGAAAACAAAAACTAAGATAGGGAAGGGGACTCCAGGGTCTCCGGACGCTGACAGATCAACCTTGGGTCTCCTGCGGACTGAAGGCAGCAACCTCAAACTCTGATCAGTGTGGTCTAATACCGGGATCTGCACAGAAAGTGCATAATGCTGTATCAGTATAACCGACCCATTGTGATGATCCAAAAGGTCATCACTAGTTTTTAAATTAAATTATGTGTTTCGAGACCTTAAAAACCTCTTTCAGCATCACCTTGATTTGCGTGCATAGTCCGAGCGCGTAGCCGAAAAGTCTATATGTGAAAAATAATAAAATTTGGTTTTAAAATGAATTAAGTTGTCTTCGATCAATATTTTGGATAAACAGACCCGAACTCATGATTTGACAGTCCTGAAGGGTCCGTAGAAAAATATGGAACTTGGGCGTATGCCCCGAATCGAATTTCGAGGTCTCAAACCCGAGAAATGAATTTTTAAAAGAAATTATTTTCTGAAAAATATAAAGGTTTTTTATACTGAAATGTTATGTGAAACCTGCGATATTGGGCCCATATTATGGTTCCGGAGCCCGGGACATGTTCAATATGATTTATATGTGTTATCGGTAAAATTTGGTAAGAAACGGACTTGAAACGACGTGAATCGGATAGTTATTGAGAAAATTGGAAATTTAAAGTCTTGAAAAAGTTTCATGATTTTGATGCTAAATTCATAGTTGTTGATGTTATTTTAGTAATTTAAATGCACGAGCGAGTCCGTATGATATTTTAAGGGTGGTGTGCATGTTTGGTTTGGAGCTCAGAGGGCTCCGGTGAATTTTGGATAGGCCACGGAGTAAAATTTTAGACTTAAGGAATTGCAGGCCTGTAGGCTTCGCATTAGCCAACCTCCCTTCGCGATTCCCAGCTCTCATTTCCCAACCTCCCTTCGCAATTCCCAGTTCGCATTTCCCAACCTCCCTTCGCAATTCTCAGTTCGCATTTCCCAACCTCCCTTCGCAATTCCCAGTTCACATTTCTTAACCTCCCTTCGCAATTCCATAACAGCACCTGCAACTTTTTATACTTAGACGAAAAATAACCCTTTTTCACATCTTTTCAAAATAAAATCTTTCTAGGGCGGTTTTCCAAGAACAACTCTTCTTCCAAATCGATTATAAGTTAAATTTTACTAGTTTTCTTCAATCATTAATATCTTTTAACATGATTTCAACTCAAAATCAATAATTTTCATGGGGGAAATTGGGTGTTTTGGGTAGAACCTAGGTTTTTCAAAAAAAGAGTATTTGGACCTCGATTTGAGGTCCGATTTCAAAATAAATTATATATTGAGTTGATAGGTGAATAGGTAGTCGGATTTTGGTTCGAACCTCGGGTTTTGACCATGTGGGCCCGGGGCTGATTTTTGACTTTTTGGGAAAGACTTTAGAAAACTTATTTCCATGCATTAGAAATTGTTTATTTAGCATTCACTGATATAATTAAGTAACTTGTAACTAGATATGAGCGAATTGGTGGTGGAATCACGAGGTAAAGCTATATTTGAGGCTTGAACTTAGTTCGTGGCATCGAGGTAAGTGTTTGGTCTAACCTTAGCTTGAGGGAATAGGAGTTTGATCTTGTATGCTACATGTTACGTGTTGAATACGACGTATAAGTATGGTGATAAGTATCTATACGCCGGTGTCGAGCATGATCGTGAGTCTTAAATTCAAATTTATTTTTTATTGAGAACTACTACGAATGCCTAAGTTGTTGACTCACTGTGTTGAGCAAGGTTTATAATTATTCTCGTAGAGATTATTCGTGATTGAGCATTTGTGTTAGTTTAGGTAGTAGATATTGGAACAATTTTGGTTATAGCTGATTTTTCCTTGTCGGGATGTGTTCATTCTTATTGTTGATTCCCTTGTCGGGATAGTATAGTTCTTATTGATCCCTAGCCGGGACTCTTATTATGGTTGATGTTGATTGTATATTTTGGATCGGGTTGCATGCCGCAACAATGACATATTTAGATCGGGTTGCACACCGCAACAATGATATATTTGGATCGTGTTGCACGTCGTAATAATGATATATTTGGAATGTGTTGCACGCCGCAACAACGAGATATTTGGATCGGGTTGCACACCGCAACAATGATATGATTGGGTCGGATTGCACGCCGCAACAGTGATAAATGATATGGATCGGGTTGCACGTCGCAACAGTATTGTTATATGTTAGGATCGGGTTGCACGTCGCAACAGTATTGTTATATGTTAGGATCGGGTTGCGCACCGCAACAATTGTTGATATAAAGTATTTATAGATGGAATATAAGTTTCATGTTGTTTCGTTGTAAATTCTAAGTTGTCCTTGTGCCTTATTCTTGATTTACTGTTGAAACTGATATACCCCGCAGCATGTACCCCTCCCATCTTTACTTGTTTATTTCTATTTATATTCTGCTGTATATTATATAACTGCACTGGTTTATTTGATAGTCTGGTCCTAGGCTCATCACTACTTCACCGAGGTTAGGCTAGGCACTTACCAGCACATGGGTTCGGTTGTGCTGATACTACACTCTGCACTATTTTGTGCAGATTCCAATGCTGCAGATTTCGGACCGCAGTGAGATTTCAGCTTTCTACTTACCAGGCGACCCGAGGTAGTCCTGCAGGCATCCGCAGGCCTTGGCGTCTCCTTCTATCTATTTCCCTGCTTCTCTTATGTAGTTCTAGAGACAGTATTTTGTTATTTATTTCAAACCTTTATTTGTAGTACTCTTAGACAGTCTGTGAAGTTGTGACACCAAATCTTGGGTGGTTTTGTTATGGGATGTATCAGTAGTACTGTTAAACGTAAAATTTATTTCTTCCGCATGTTAAATTATGTTACTATAAATTATTGATGCTAAGTCATTAAATAAAATGAGAATGGAAAACAGGTTAAATAATTCAGTTAGTTGGCTTGCCTAGCTTTCACTAGTAGGCGCCATCATGACTCCCGAGGATGGAAAATTCGGGTTGTGACAAGTTGGTATCAGAGCACTAGATTACATAGGTCTCACAATTCACAGACAAACTTGGTAGGGTCTGAGGGATTGATATGAAGACGTCGGTACTTATCCCCCATAGGCTACGGAGTTAGGAATAACTTCGCATCTATTCTTTCTTGTCGTGCGGTTTGGTTTCTCAATACTAATCGAATTTCTACTCTGTTCTTTCGCAGATGCCGAGAACACGCGCTTCCTCATCTGCTAATCAGCAGCCCAAACTCCCAGTAGCTCCCCAGAGAGGCAGAGGCCGAGGCCATGTTAGAGGCCGAGGTAGGGGCAGAGCTCAGCCCGGAGCAGCACCACCAGCGGCGGAGCCTCAGGTTGAGTTTGACGAGTAGGTTCCGGCCCAGATAGCTCCAGTGGGCCTAGCGCAGGTCCCAAATGGGTTCATTGCTACTCTAAGACTTCAGGATGCTCTGGTCTTTCTAGTGGGCCTCATGGAGAGTGTCACACAGGCAGGCTTGCTTCCTGTAGCCCCAGCCGTCTCTCAGGCTGGAGGAGGGGCCTATTGATACCCAATTTTTCCCTGTATATTTTATTATATGCAAAATACTTTTCAAAATAGCATATGTATGCATATATAAATGTGTTCAAATGTTTTAGTATTTTTCCTAATTTTTAAAAGATTTTTAAATTAATTTATTACCCTATTTTAGTAGTACAAAAACCAATAATTATTCTCAAATTATTATTTTTTGTGAGTAATTTATTTTATTCTCATATTTATACCAAATATTTCTAAGGTAATTTTTTCACATTTTTTACAAATTTATTTAGTATTTTAAAGCTAAATTGCATATTGCAATATTAACCTATTTTAAGAATTAATTGCGGTTATAATTACAAAATTGATTCCATCATTTTTTATTTAATATTTATATATTACTAATCAATTTAGTACCTTTAATTTCATTTCCAAAAATTATTTGGCTATTTTATAGAATAAAAAAGGGGAAAAATGGCTATTTAAATACTAGCCCTAACCATTTCAATTTTAGCCTAAAACACCCCCCCCCCCAATTGAACCCAATCTCAATCCTAAATTAACCGGCCCAAATCCTAAAATTACCCGCCCCTGACCCGTTTGTTTTACCCGCCCGGCTCCCCTTTTGATCCAGGCTATTGATCAAAATGATCAACGGCCATAATCCCTCTTTTCCTTTTTTAATCCACCAACACCCCAACCCTAATATCATTTTCATCTACCCGCCGCCTCTGAAACCCCCCTCTCTCTCAAACACTCTCGAACCTTCCCTAACCCTAGCCGCCTCTCATCATCTTCAACCCTGAAATCTACTGGAATCTATGGTTTCTAAGGCTGTAAGAGCCTTTACCCATATCCTATGGCTCCTACGTGCCTGGTATCTGAAGATTCAAGGCCTAACCTTGAAGGTTTATGCCCAGACCTCCATCGAATCGAGGTTCCACGGCCATCTCCGGCCTTGCTCCGGCATATCAAGGTTGTTTGAGCCTGGTTCCGACCTCTCCGACTCAGATCGGTGACCTTTCAAAGCCTTTCTCATTTCTAGGGTCCTTCTGAAACCCTAACTCTCTGAGGGTTTCTCCGATTTCTTTAGATTCTTTGTGTATCCATGCTCTCCTTGAGTTTTCAAACGATTTCCCTAACTTTTCTTTCAAAAAATTACTTTCAAAAACCTTTCTTTTCCAATCTAGGGTTTTCTGAAATTGTTTAAGTGTTTTTATGATTTTCTTTGTCATTCGTGTGTATTTGCCTCTACTGTGTTCTTGTATCATGTTCTTATATGTTTATCTTACTGTGTTTTCCTATATGCTTTTCTGCTATACTTTTTCGGTGTTCTTGTGTTCTTCTACTGTATTTTCCTACTAAGTTCTTAAGTTTCTTTGTTTGCCTTCTACTGAGCCCTGTTTAAGTTTCTTCTAGAAAACCTCTTAAGCATGCTTCTTCTACTATTCTTATCAGTATTTGCCATTATGTTCTTTAAATCCTTCTACTGTGATTGCATGTTACTTTGCTAGCATGATTTCTCATGAGTTCTGTTGCTGAAGAAGCATGTTCTTTTCTGAAACTTCTAAACATGATTTCGATTCAATTGCATGTCCTCTCATCTTTTCTTTATGGTTTGCTCGAACTAGGGTTTTATTTCAAAACCCCTAATTCTTTCAGATTGACTTTGAGTCTTTGAACTGAGTGTGGACTTCCTTATTTTCATATGATTCTGACCTTTTGATAAACTCTTCTAAACTCTTTTACTGGATTTTTTATATTGATTGTGCAATGGCACATCTTCTCTCAACTCAACGTGTTTGTGTGCTCTTTATGTGTGCTGAACCTTCCTTTAAAAGGGGTTTTCAAACTTGTGATTGATTCAGAATTCCATTTAAATAGATCTAATTAATTGTTTGCTGACTTCCCTTTAAGTTAAAAACCTTTCCCATCTTTTTGACTTGGTTCATTCATACAAAATCTCGGACACTTTGATTTACTGGTTGTTAATTGATATTCTTACCTTATTTGCACAAACCGTGTATTGTCTAAATCCTGTCCTTAAATAACTTTTATGTACTCACCCCTAATTTCCTACTTTGCACAAAGTGTTTGATTAATTTCTTTCCTTAATTGGTTTATACCCGTTTAAATCTGAATCCCTTAATTAAAGTGAGTCTTGTGTAATTGATTGACAATCAGTTCTTCAACTATTTTCTTACCTTATTTCCTCATGATTTTTACACTATAAATACACGACTCCTTAACACACAACACACCGTTATCCTCCACTACTACTTTACAATCTCTTCTGAACTCTTACTAGCACTCTCTTCTTGTCTATTTTGTGGCTTTTACAAGACTACTGCATTTTCTCTATTTTGTTTCTTTGAAACTGGCATGTCCTAATTTAAGTTTCAGCATCACCACAATGTGTTTATTTACAGCTTTTGTATCCATGTTTACTTTACTATTTCTGCAGAGTTAAAAGCTTAAACTAGCGTGTTGATCTTTTTTTGTTTGTTTCTGCTATGAATCCTTGCTCCCCTACCCCCTCCCCCCAAATGTGTTTTGAGTTACCATTTAAAGCATGGAAATACGTGAATTATTATCTATGGTTTGAACTTGATCCCTTAAAAGATCCTAACTTCTAAACAATATGTTCTAACAGGCTTATGGGGTATACCAGCATTCCTCATTGCTGAGTATGCCCTACCAGCCTGTCTTTGCTTTTCCTTTACTACCTCCTCATTCCCTATACCCCTATGTGTATCAATGTGAACTTTTCCCTTTTCCCTTTCCCCTTTCAGAATCCTGCACTTGCACTCTCTCTTAGTTCCTAAGTTCTTCCCCCCCTTCTGTGAGCCTTGCCTTGGGACCCTGAGTTCCCTCTGAACTTGGATACTTGAGGGTTGGCTTTTCCACACTGCACTATGTCTTAATCTGGTAATGTATCTGGGGTGTAAGCATTGCTCGATGTTTATGTGAGACTCTTAAGGAACTTTGACACAACCCAAATGGGAGAAAGGCTTTGAAATCTGATCTTTGGAGTTGGTTTACTTCATATTTCAGACAGGAAGTCTGAATAAGGCTCTCTTTGGTTGTACTTTTAATCTCTGATGTATTTTTCTTTACTTTACTTTCTTTTGGGCTGTAATAACTTTGTAATAAAACTCTTGGGGATGGCTAGTGAAAAGGGAGGGGTAACCATGTATGCAAAATGGGTAGATAACCTGCCTATAGGAAGTTCTAATTCATGTATTCTCATATAGATAACCTGTCTATAGGGTTTCTAATTTTAGCATTCTCATGTAGATAACCTGCCTATAGGATTTCTAATTTCAGCATTCTCATGTAGATAACCTGCCTATAGTATTTCTAATCTCAGCATTCACATATATATGCCATGCCATATAGGATTTCTAATTTCAGCATGTTCACATATAGATGCCATGTCTATATGATTTTTAATTTCAGCATGCTCGCATATAGATGCCATGTCTATAGGATTTATACATTCTTATATATAGATACCACATCTATAGGATGCACATGCATGTAAAAAATATGCCTATAGCCCCTTTCTGATTCTTGCACACCCCATTTCTCATTAGGCAAACATGTTCATAGGTCTGAATAACCAAAATGCAATCAGATGTCACGTTCGTAATAAAATGCAACACTTAGCTATCATGTTGTAGATTTTTTACATTTTTTCCATATCTATAAAAGTGCTTAAAATCAACAATGCATAGAAATCATGCCTATAGGAATTATCAACAAAGTCTGAAAGGTTTCCATTCACTTATGAGTCTAAAACTAGTAATAATGTTTGCAGAACCTGTAACTTTTGCCAAGGTTTGCTTTTCTTTAATAATCTGGTAACCCCTCTTAATTAGTATGTATTCAACCTACTTCATTCTTTTCTGAAATCAGTAGATATCTTGCCTATAGGAGCTTTTGTCCCACACTTAGGCAAGCCATAGGATAAACATATAAACTGAATCAGGTGTTATTAGTTACAACCAACAGGCAGGCCTGATTTGGGCTTCTTATCCGAACTATGTAATAAATCAGTTTGCCTCAAACCTTTTAAGTTTAATTAGACCTTAAACAGTACGTGCAAGACATGCTAAACTATATGCTTTCTTGGTTTAAAGGAGGTCTGTCTAAGCCTTTGTATTTGTTTATATGCTTCCCCCAAACTTGCTATATGTGTTTTGTTTGTCTCCTTAGCATTTTTACCTTTTGAAATCACAAATAAGCCCAACATCTCCTCCCTTTAGGATTAATAATTCCAAATACCTCCGGGATTGATAGGATTGGGACGAGTAATTGTCACGACCCTGGTTCGCCCTCCGAGAACCATCGTGACGGCACCTAGTCTCTATGACTAGGTAAGCCTAACAATAGAATTTAAACAATAATTGAGGAAGAAATAATTAAAAATCAGAATAATAAAAATAAACAGTGTTTAAGGTGCCGCTCGGCACGAACAATAGCAACTCTCGAAGCTAACAACTATTGCCAAAACCCGGAATCTCACAAATCACAAGCTAAGAGATACATCAGAAGCTCTAACTCCAAAAATATCTAAACAAGGGATAATACTGAAAGGGCTCTACTTATTACAGAAAGATAGAAAGGGACTCCTCGGTCTGCGGACGTAGTAGATATACCTCGAAGTCTCTACAGAAATGCCTCCTCCCAAGGATGATAGAATTAAGTGGAAACTTCCTGGATCTGCATAACAAAAATGTGCAGAAGAGTAGCATGAGAACACCACAACTGTGCCCAGTAAGTATCAAGAGTAACCTCGGTGGAGTAGTGAAGAGGAACAGTCGAGACACCTACCGGTCTAATAAACAGTGCAATGATAGGAACAACGGAACCTGATATATATTTATATAAAGACTGTACAAAATGACCAACAATACTACAATCACAATAAGGGAAGAGAACAACAAGTAACAACGAAAATATTAAGAATGATGACACATAAGAACGGGCAAAACTCATCCCAAATCCTAAAGTCACAATACAGTAAAAGGGAAAATAAAACAATAACTCAGATCCTACGATGGTGTTCACATCATGTCATATCCAACAATTTCCATGAGTTACCTAATCTCGGACAAATTACAACTCACGAGTCCCAGTATCTGAAATCTAACTCTTGACATCCTGTGCCCCATCAGCCTCACGGTCATACTGACAACTCACTTGCTAACTAGGGCCACTCTCATATATATAATAAATAAACAAGGGCGTACATCTATAATTAACAAAATTAGGAGGACTTCACATCCAATAGGAGTGTTCAGCTACATGTATACTTGTGCAAGTGCTTTAACATAATTTCTACCAGCTAATGAGCGTAAGAAGAAGAACGGACAACATGTACGATGTTTTCTCACAACTCCAATGAGATAAAGCTCATATAGGTAAACGTACCATAATCACAGCATTTAAACTAACAGAAATCCCCTTAGGCCATCACAAATACTCACAATCAACCCCGGACATATCCCACCTTGTTCCGCTACGTGTGCAAATAATAACATAATAAGTGCCCCGCCTTGTTTCGTCACACGTGCATCATAATGTTACCACCTTGTCTCGCTACATGCGTAACCCACATATAAGCATATATAGATATCCTGCCTTGTTATGCCGCATGTGCAATATATCAATAGTAGCAATAACACGGCAGAAACCTTGTGCGACCCCACAACAACAACCGCACGGCAGAAACCTCGTGCATCACAATATCAACAACCGCACAGCAGAAACCTCGTGCATCAACACCCAGAGTACAACAGCAACAATGACAATATATATACAAGAGCACTACAAGTGAATCAACTCAAGAACTTTCGTTCACCAGGGGACAGTAAAATAGCTCACAAGGAATAACCACAATAGAGAATACTAAGCTTAATAAGAACAACTCAACAAGGGAGAAAATAATATGAAGCAACGACCTCATAGCATGTAGTTCAACAACAAGGGAGCTAACAAGAGTCAAGTAAATTTCAAATAAGGAAATGTCAACTGAACATAGAATTTCTACTCTTCTTTTAAGGGTTGGGCGGGTTACGAAGGATATACAATAATTTCAATTAAGACTAAATAATTACATGGGAGATAATAATGATTTCAAATAAAAACAAGAAGTTATGAAAGATAACGTGAAAATAGAGGAGGTAAAAATATTCATTTAAGCAAGGTAAGAGTCAATTAGGCAATAAGAACGAACCATAAAGCAATTAATTTCAAGTAAAACATGTAGAGATGAAACTAGTAATATGGAATTCAGTCATATCAAGAACAACCTCATACTCAGTGAATATAAGGACCTAAGAATCCTAAAAGGCCAAGTTTCCACAAATAAGTCCGAGCACGCACTCGTCACCTCGCGTACTTGGATTAGAATAAATAGAGAAGACTCAAATCCTAAGGGGAAGTCCCCCACACAAGTTTAGGCAAGATACTTACCTTGAATCGGCTCAAAATCAACTAGAAACCACGTTCTTGCCACGAGTACTCGACTCAAAATGGCCCAAATCTATTCAATTCAATTTCATAATGTAAATAATAGTTCAAGTAATTGATTCTACAACTAAATTCTAAGCTAATACGCAGAATTATGTAAAATGACCAAAATACCCCTCAGGCCCACGCCTCGAAATCAGACAAAATTTATATTTTTAGAATCCTCACACCCTCACGAGTCTATTCACATAAAAATCTCTCAAATCGGAGGTTAAAAACCCAATCAAAACTCAATCTCTAGGTCTAAAAACTTTTTCCCCAATTTCTACCAAAATTCCGAAATTAAAAGATGAATTTAAGTGAAGATTCATGGAATTTAGTCTAAACCGAGTAGGAATCACTTACCTAAGTTGCCCAGGTGAAAATCCCCTAAAAATCATGATCTCCCGAGCTCCCAAGTCCAAATTATGAGTTATGGTCTACACCCTCGATTTTGGGTTTTAAATTCTCTGCCCAGATGTTGTTCACTGCGATCGCAAGAATTCATTTGCGATCGCGAAGAGCAAAACTGAAAGGCTCCAGATATGGCCTAGGCGATCGCGACATGAAGAATGCGATCGTAGAAGAGGAAAAGTGAAGGGTCCTCGAACTAGCCTATGCGAACGCGATAGAAGGTTTGCGATCGCAGAATGGGACTAGGCCAGCTTATGAGTTCGCGGTCAAAGCCACGCGAACGCGAAGAGTAAAAGGGCAATGAAACACCAGCTCCCATTTCTACAATGCAAATGCAGAAGAGCAATTGCGAATGCGAAGGAGGAAGAGGCTGACTTTCGCGATCGCGAGTAAAGTAATGCGATCGTGAAGAACAACTTAGGCCCCCCTTAGAGAATACACTACGCGATCGCGGAGGGAAGGCAGCGGTTGCAGAGAAGGAAACCAGATACCAGCAGTTCAACAATTCAACAAGTTCCAAAAATGATCCGTTGAGCATCCGAAACACACCCGAGGCCCGGAGAACCTCAACCAAACCTACGAACACATCCTATAACACCATTCAAACTTGATCCATCCTTCGGAACACTCTAAACAACATCAAAACACCTATTTTCCATCGGATTTAACCTTAAGAATTTCAAAAACTTTAAAAATACATTTTCGATCAAAAAGTCTACCAAACCTCGTCTGAATGACCTGAACTTTGCACGCACATCCCAAATGATATAATGGAACTACTGCAACTCTCAGAATTCCATTCTGACCCTCAAATCAAGATCTCACTATCAAACCGGAAGCTTCCAAAACTTTGACCTTTTGGCATTTCAAACTTAAATTACCTACAGACCTCCAAAACACAATCTGATCATGCCCCTAAACCCGGGATCACCTAACGGAGCTAACGGAACCATTGGATTCCCATTCCAAGGCCGTCTTCATACTGTTCCAACTATGGTAGATTTTCCAACACTTAAGCTCTCATTTAGGGACCAAGTGTCCCAAAACTCTCCGAAACTCAAAATCGAACATCCCAGCAAATCAAAATAGCAGAAATGAACTTGAGGAAAGCAGTTAATACGGGATCGGGGCGTAAATTCCAAAAATGACCGATCGGGTCGTTACATCCTCCCCCTCTTAAGACCAATGTTCGTCCTCGAACGTGCTAAGATTTGCCTCGAAGTCCTCAAGTCACTGAATGCGCACTTCCAATATACACCCACAAGTGATCCAACGTCACCCCAACCCACATAAGCGTAATGACACATCTCAACTGAAATTTAACCTTTCTAAGTTATCAGTCTCAACCAGCTACCTTAATTCGTGCCAACACCCACAGGGCACAAAAACACAACATGAAACATCACACATAGGCCCAGAATAACATTTCTGATAACAATACTTGCCTGAGATCAAATCCGCACCGGCCATAAGCCTCATATTCAATAGGAACTCTTCTCAAACCTCCATAATACTGGCGATGATACAATAACCACAAAAACCACATAACTAAACACCCGAATAACCAAATCTCAACTAATGCCGGCATGCACACACCCCATAAGCTAAAACTCAAGAAGCACAGAACGAAAATGACTGAATTTGGGAAGGGAAACACATAAGGGAACTATCAAACAAGTTAGACAAGCAGATATTTTCTATCAATGCTAATCTACAAAACAATCTAACAAAAAAGAATTAAAGCATATAAAAAGAATCACAAGGATCTTATACTGATATAACTCTTGTTGTGGTACACATCCTGGTCTCAACACATCAATTCATATGAAATCACGAGGGTCCCACCCTCAACTCTGAATCACAAGTAGGGTACACATCAAGCTATCTAGAGACTCTTACTAGATCAATTCCGCCAACAAAATTACAACACGAACTGGCTCTCATACTGATAGAGCATAAGAAATTATTGCTCGCAACCAAAGATACTCAGAAATCACATCAACCTACCGAAACGGACAATAGGAATTTTACTACTAGTCTCATAACTCCCGATAATTGCTAGAAACAGACGATAGATACGGCTATCACTCATAGAACCTCCCAACAGGATAATCACATAAACTGAGTGCAAATCATGAAACGCACCCATAAAGGGAGCAACAAAATTGGGGAACTCATCCAGATAAGCAAGACTATAATGAACTACGGATGGTGCTCCTTTATAACAAATTGAAGCATACACAAATGGCATCACCTGGCATAGCGGCCTTAAGCCTACTATATGAAACACATTAACAGGTTGGTCCTCTCCCTCTTAGGCGCCCTTTACTCGCCTGAATACCTCGCTGTGACACATTGGTTCGAAGTCTGGGACAATATCTCACCATATGGCTAGTATCTCCACACTCAAAGCACCCTCTCTACTGACGAGGTGGTAGGAACTATGCGGTACAGGTACTCCGAGACCCATGAACACCTGAGTCACCATGCAAAGCCTGAAGCGTGAACTGAACTGGCTGACCCATAAACTTCTACCATGACGCACCCTACCTTTAAAATAAGGGCCAGCATATCTCCCCGGTGTACGCAGTCTCCTTGCCTCCTCAAACTCTCTCTCCTGATCTCGTATGCCCTCTCTCTCATGACCCCGCCTGTCCTCTCTCTCCCTAGCATGCATTCCATCTATCCTCTTAGCAATGCTCACCACCTACTGATAAGAAATATCCATCTCCAACTCACAAGCTATGCTAGACTTGATGCTGGGAATAAGTCCCTCAATAAACCGGCGAACCTTCTCGTGAATAGTAGAAACCAAGGCTGGGGCATGTCTAGCCAGGCTGGTGTAACGGATAGCATACTCTGAGATAATTATAGTACCCTGGCACAAATGTTCAAGCTCAGCGCGCCATGCATCCCTAGGCTCTAAGGGACAAACTCTCTTAGGAACATATCTAAAAATTGGATGCAAGTTAGTGAAGTAGCCTCGTTTGGACTATCTAACTCATAAGCACGCCACCACTTATAGGCGGGTCCTCGAAGCTAGAAGGCGGTGAAAGAAACCCCACTCGATTCTGATATACCCATGGCACGGAGAATGCGGTAACACTCATCTAGAAATACCAGAGCATCCTCCGATGCTAGACCACTGAATACAGGAGGCTTGTACCCCTTGAATTTCCAGATCCTACGATGGTGTTCACATTAGGTCTTATATAACAATTTCCATGAGTTACCAAATCTCGGACGAATTACAACACACGAGTCCCAATATTTGAAATCTAACACTTACATCATGTGCCCCATCAGCCTCACGGTCATACTGAAAACTCACTTGCAAACTAGGGTCACTCTCACATATATTATAAATAAACAACGGCGTACATCTATACTTAAAAAAATCAGGAGGACTTCAAATCCAATAGTGGTGTTCAGCTACATGTATACTTGTGCAAGTGCTTTAACATAATTTCTACCAACTAATGAGCGTAAGAAGAAGAATGGACAGCATGTACGATGTTTCCTCACAATTCCTACGAGATAAAGCTAATATAGGTAAACGTACCATAATGACAACATTTAAACAAACCGAAATCCCCTCAGGACATCACAAACACTCACAATTAACCCCTGACATAGCCCACATTGTTCCGCAATGTGTGCAAATAATAACATAATAACTGCCCCACCTTGTTTCGCCACATGTGCATCATAATGTTACTACCTTGTCTCGCCACATGCGTAACCCACATATAAGCATATATACATATCCCACCTTGTTAAGCCGCATGTGCAATATATCAATAGTAGCAATAGCATGGCAGAAACCTCGTGCGACCCCACAACAACAACCACACGGCGGAAACCTCATGTATCACAATATCAACAACCGCACGGCAGAAACCTCGTGCATCAACACCCCAAGTACAACATCATTAATGATAATATATATATATATATATATATATATATATATATATATATATATATATATATATATATATATATACAAGAGCACGACAAGTGAACCAACTCAAGAACTTTTGTTCACTAGGGGATGGTAAAACTATCTCACAAGGAATAACCACAATATTGAATACTAATTGTAATAAGAACAACTCAACAAGGGAGAAAATAATATGAAGCAACGACCCTATAGCATATAGTTCAACAACAAGGGAGCTAAAAAGAGTCAAGTAAATTTCAAATAAGGAAATATCAACTAAACATAGAATTTCTACTCTTTTTTTAAAGGTTGGGCAGGTTACAAAGGATATACAACAATCTCAATCAAGACTAAATAATTATATGGGAGATAATAATAATTTCCAATCAAAATAAGCAGTTATGAAAGATAACGTGACAATAGAGGAGGTAAAGATCTTTAGTTAATCAAGGCAAGAGTTAATTAGGCAATAAGAAAGAACCATAAACCAATTAATTCCAAGTAAAACATGTAGAGGTGAAACTAGTAATAGGGAATTCAATCATATCAAGAACAACTCCATACTCAGTGAATATAAGGACCTAAGAATCCTAAAAGGCCAAGTTTCCACGAATAAATCCGAGCATGCACTCGTCACCTCGCGTAGTCGGATTACAATCAATAGAGAAGACTCAACTCCTAAGAGAAAGTCCCCCACACAAGGTTAGGCAAGACACTTACCTCGAACCGGGCCAAAATCAACTAGAAACCACATTCTTGCAACGAGTACTCGACTCCAAATGGCCCAAATCTATTCAATTCATTTTCATAATGTAAATAACACTTCAAGTAATTGATTCTACAAGTAAATTCTAAGCTAATCCACGAAATTATGTAAAATGACCAAAAGGCCGCTCGGGCCCATACCTCGAAATAGGACAAAATTTATATTTTTAGAATCCTCACATCCTCACGAGTCTATTCAAATAAAAATCTTTCAAATCGGAGGTCAAAAACCCGATCAAAACTCAATCTCTAGGTAAGAACTTTTCCCCCAATTTCTACCAAAATTCTATAATTAAAGGATGAATTTAAGTGAAGATTCATTGAATTTAGTCTAAACCGAGTAGGAATCACTTACCCAAGTTGCCCAGGTAAAAATCCCCTCAAAAATCGTGATCTCCAGAGCTCCCAAGTCTGAATTATGAATTATGGTCTAAACCCTCGATTTTGGGTTTTAAATTCTCTGCCCAGATGTTGTTCACTGCGATCGCAAGAAATCATTTGTGATCACGAAAAGTAAAAGTGAAAGGCTCCAGAAATGATCTACGCGATCACGACATGAAGAATGCGATCGTAGAAGAGGAAAAGTTAAGGGTGCTCGAACTGGCCTATGCGAACGCGATAGAAGGTTTGCGATCGTGGAAGGGGACAAGGCCAGCTCATGCGTTTGCGGTCAAAGCAACGCAAATGCGAAGAGTAAAAGGGCAATAAACCACCAACTCCCATTTGTACAATGCGAACGTGGAAGAGTAATTGCGAACGCGATAGAGGAAGAGGCTGAACTTCGCGATCGCGAGTAAAGTAATGCGATCGCGAAGAACAACTTAGGGCCCCCTCAGAGACTACGTGATCGCGGACGGAAGGCTGTGATCGCAGAGAAGGAAACCAGATACCAACAGTTCAACAATTCAACAAGTTTCAAAAATGATCCGTTGAGCATCCGAAACATACCCGAGGCCCCCGTGACCTCAACCAAACCTACAAACACATGCCATAACACCATTTAAACTTTCTCCAACCTTCAGAATGCTCCAAACAACATCAAACCACCTATTTTCCATCGGATTTAACCTTAAGAATTTCAAAAACTATAAAAACACATTTTCGATCAAAAAGTCTAACAAACCTCGTTCGAATGACCTGAAACTTTGCACGCACATCCCAAATGACATAGTGGAATTACTGAAACTCTCAAAATTTCATTCCGACCCTCAAATCAAAATCTCACTATTGAACCGAAAGCTTCCAAAATTCGACCTTTCAGCATTTCAAGCTTAAATTAGCTACGGGCCTCCAAAACACAATCCGACCACGCCCCTTAACCCGAGATCACCTAATGGAGCTAATGGAACTATCATATTCCCATTTCGAGGCCGTCTTCACACTATTCCAACTACGGTCGATTTTCCAACACTTAAGCTCTCCTTTAGGGATCAAGTGTCCCAAAACTCTCCGAAACTCAAAACCAAACATCTTGGAAAATCAAAATAGCATAAAAGAACTTGGGGGAAGCAGTTAATGGGAGATTGGGGCATAAATTCCAAAAACGACCGATCGGGTCGTTACAGTAGTAACATGCAATAAGTAAACAAGACCATTCCACTCTTTAGTACCTTAAAGGGGTGGGAAAGGGTAGATATAGATATGATGATCACACGATAACACCATGCATAAGAATGATTACCGGGTGTTGTGTGGGGTGATCCATATTATCAATAAACCTAGGACCCCCTTTCCCTTTGTTCTTTTATTTCCTTTAAATCTTTTAAAAAGTTTCTTCTAAATCAACTCTCTTTAATGCTTTCAGACTTTGTTTATTTCTAACCTTTATGTAAAAAATCCCCTCTTATTTGAAGTCCTACTTGTCTATGTGTTATTTTTACCTTAAGTCACAACAATAACTTGGCCGGGAACCATACTAGCGGATTCTGAGGGGTGCCTAACACCTCCCCCTTGGAATAATTTCAAGCCCTTACCCTATCTGGTTATCCAAAATCAAGCTCTTCTAAAGTGTACTAATGCATTAAATCATTAGGTGGCGACTCTCCAATTCCAAAAAGGGAATGAGTTGTCCTCCCAAATGTCATAAACTCGATTTCACGAGAAAAAGGGGGCGCGACAGTGCCCAGACTCCTGCTACTTACACTACGGAGCAGGCGGCTCCTCAGTTCCAGACTCCAGCAGATCAGCCAATTGGAGCAGTTCAACCGTGTGTGGTAGCCCAGACCGGTGTTGGAGCAGCCATGACTGTCGATGCCTTGTAGAGATTGGATAGGTTTACTAAGCTCTTCATAGCCACTTTCAGTGGTGCATCTTCTAAGGATCCCCAGGATTATTTAGACAACTGTCATGAGGTTCTCAGGAACATGGGGATAGTAGAGACCAATGGGGTCGATTTTACTTTTCGCTTGTCGGAATCCGCCAAGACTTGGTGGAGAGATTATTGCTTGGCTAGACTAGATGGATCACCAGCTTTGACTTGGGAGCAGTTTACTCAGCTATTTCTGGAGAAGTTTCTCCCCATCACTCAGAGAGAGGCATATCGGAGGCAGTTTGAGCATCTCCAGCATGGTTCTATGATTGTTACCCAGTATGAGACCAGATTTATCGACTTGGCTCGTCATGTTCTTATCATACTTCCCACCCGAGAGAGAGGGTAAGGAGGTTCATTGAGGGACTTATTTAGTCGATTCGACTTCATATGGCTAGGGAGATAGGGAGTTAAATTTCCTTCCAAGAGGTGGCCAGTGTGTCCAGAAGAGTGGAGATGGTTCTGTTGCAGGGAGGTGGTCATGGGTCGGATAAAAAGCCCTGTCATTCAGGCAGATTTAGTGGTTCCTCGTCTGGAGGTAGGGATTCGTATGGTAGAGGCCATCCTCCTAGGCCCTTTCAGTCATCACTTCAGGTTTCTCATGGGGCTTCAGGTGGTCATGGTTCTCATATGCAGTATTTTGATTAGTAGCCCTACAATACACCACCAGCTCATATCAGTGCACCATCGCTCTAAAGTTTTTGGGGTGGTCATTCAGGTCGCCAGGGTCAGTCTTACTTTCCTCAGCCGCAGCACTCAGGTGATGCTTTGAGTGTGGTGAGTATGGTCATATCCATAGGGCTTGTCAAAGATTGGTAGGTACTCTATTGTAGTAGTAGGGTTCCCGTGCTATGGTTCAGGCAACAGGTGTTCCACAGCCCACCCAGCTGGCTAAAGGTAGGGGTAGAGGTGTTAGGGGTAAAGGTAGAGGTGCTAGAGGTGGAGCTCAGATCGCTAGAGGTGGAGTCCAGCCATCTGCAGGCCGTCCTAGGGATGTAATCCAGGGTGGTGGGGCCCAGCCCCGATGTTATGCTTTTCTGCCATGCCTAAGGCTGAGGCTTCCAATGTAGTTATCACAGGTACTGTTCTGGTTTGTGGCCGAGATGCTTCAGTTTTATTTGATCCAGGGTCTACCTACTCCTATGTGTCATCTTATTTTGCATCGTATCTACTCATGCCTAATGATTCCTTGAGTGCCCCTGTACATGTGTCTACACTAGTGGGTGATTCTATTGTGGTAGATCGAGTCCATCGCTCTTGTATAGTTATGATTGGGGGTCTTAATACTCGTGTAGATTTGTTGCTTTTGGACATAGTTGATTTCAATGTCATATTGGGGATGGACTGGTTATCACCTTACCACGCTCTCTTGGACTGTCATGCCAAGACTGTGACCTTAGTCCTACCGGGTTTACCTCATTTAGAGTGGAGAGGGACTCCTGGTTATTCTACCCGTAGTGTTACCTCATATATAAAGGCTCGGCGAATGGTCGAGAAGGGGTGTTTAGCCTATTTGGCATATGTTCATGATTATAATGTCGAGGTTCCTTCCATTAATTTTGTGCCTGTAGTTCGTGAGTTTCCTGAGGTATTTCCTTCAGACCTGCCAGGTATGCCACCCAACAGGGATATTGTTTTTTGCATTGACCTGGCTGCGGGCACTCAACCCATTTTTATTATGCCATATTGTATAGCCCCGCCTGAGTTAAAAGAGTTGAAGGAGCAGTTGCAAGACTTTCTTGATAATAGCTTCATTAGACCCAGTGTCTTGCCATGGGGTGCGCCGGTGTTGTTTATCAAGAAGAAGGACCGATCGATGAGAATGTGTATAGATTACCGGTAATTGAACAAGGTCACAATCAAGAATAAGTACCCATTGCCGAGAATTGAGGATTTGTTCTACCAGCTTCAAGGTGTCCAAGTGTTTTCTAAGATCGACTTGAGATCAGTCTACCATCAGTTGAAGATTAGGGCATCCGATGTCCCTAAGATAGCTTTTCGCACTTGGTACGGGCATTATGAGTTCTTGGTAATGTCATTCGAGTTGACGAATGCCCCAAAAGCTTTTATTGATTTGATGAATCGAGTGTTCATGCCTTACTTGGATTCGTTCGTGATAATCTTCATTGACGATATCTTGATTTGTTCCCGCAGTCAGGAGGAGCATGGGCAGCATTTGAGAGTGGTTCTTCAAACTCTGAGAGATAGTTAGCTGTATGCAAAGTTTTCAAAGTGTGAGTTCTGGTTGAGTTCAGTTGCTTTCTTGGGGCACGTGGTTTTAGTAGAGTGTATTCAGGTAGATCCAAAGAAGATAGAGGTAGTCAAGAACTGGCATTGACTCATATCAGCCACAGAGATCCAGAGTTTCTTGGGTTTGGCAAGCTATTATCGTCGGTTCGTGGAGGGGTTTTCATCTATTACGGCCCCGATGACCAGGTTGACCCAAAAAGGTGCCTAATTTAAATGGTCGGATGAGTGTGAGGCAAGCTTCCAGAAGCTCAAGACAGGCTTGACTATGGCCAGTGTTGGATTTGACCATAGATTCAAGCCCATATACAGTTTATTGTGATGCATCTATGTTGGGCTTGGTACGGTGCTGATGCAGGATGGCAAGGTCATTGCTTATGCTTCGCGCCAGTTGAAGATTCGTGAAAAGAAATATCCAGTCCATGATTTGGAGTTAGTAGCCATTGTTCGTACGCTCAAGATTTTGAGGTATTATATGTATGGTGTGGTATGTGAAGTGTTCACGGACCACAAAAGTTTGCAGTATTTGTTAGTTTAATTTGAGGCAGAGAAGGTGGTTGGAGCTATTGAAAGATTATGATGTCACTATCTTATATTATCCGAGAAAGGCCAATGTGGTGGCCAATTCTTTGAGTAGGAAGTAAGCCAGTATGGACAGTCTGGAGTATATTCCAGCCGGTGAGAGATCGCTTGCCTTGGATGTCCAGGCTTTGGCCAATCAGTTCGTGAGGTTGGACGTTTCTTAGCCCAGCAGTATATTAGCTTGCACGATTGCTCGCTCTTCTTTATTGGAGTGTATCCGAGATCGGCAGTATGATGATCCTCATTTATGTGTCCTCAAAGACACGTTGTGGTATGGAGATGCCAAACAGGTCACACTAGGAGATGATGGAGTTCTGAAAATGCAGGGTCGTATTTGTGTGCCTAATGTGGATGGACTTCGGGAGTTGATTCTAGAGGAGGCCCATAGTTCCCGGTACTCTATTCATCCAGGATCCTCCAAGATGTATCAGGACTTACGGCAGCATTATTGGTGGAGGAGAATGAAGATGGACATTGTTGCATATGTGGCTCGGTGTTTAAATTGTCAGCAGGTCAAGTACAAGCATCAGAGGCCGGGCAGTGTGCTCCAGAAGATTGAGATTCCTGAGTGAAAGTGGGAGCATATCACTATGAACTTTGTTGTAGGACTCCTACGGACTCAGAAGAAGTTCAATGCAGTATGGGTTATTTTGGATAGGTTGACCAAGTCAGCACATTTCATTCCTGTGGCAGTCTCATATTCTTCCGAGAGATTAACTGAGATTTATATCCGGGAGATTGTTTGACTTCATGGTGTGCCCGTGTCTATTATTTTGGATCGAGGTACGAAGTTTACCTCACATTTCTGGAAAGCAGTTCAGCGAGAGTTGGGCACGCGGGTTGAGTTGAGCACATCATTTCATCCTCAGACGGACGGGCAGTCCGAACGGACTATTCAGATTTTGTAGGATATGCTCTGAGCTTGTGTCATTGACTTTGAAGGCTCTTGGGATCAGTTTTTGCCTTTATTAGAGTTTGCCTAAAATAATAGGTACCGGTCGAGTATTCAAATGGCTCCTTATGAGGCTCTATATGGTAGGTGGTGTCGGTCACTGGTTGGATGGTTTGAGCCGGGAGAGGCTCGGTTGTTGGGTACGGATCTAGAATAGGATGCCTTGGACAAGGTCAGGATCATTTAGGACAGGCTTCGTACAGCTCAGTCCAGGCAAAAGAGCTATGCCGATCGCAAGGTTAGAGATTTGGCTTTCATGGTCGGTGAGCGGGTATTGCTTCGAGTGTCGCCTATGAAGGGCGTGATGAGATTTGGGAAGAAGGGCAAGCTTAGCCCTAGGTTCATTAGCCCATTTGAGATTCTGGATCGAGTGGGAGAGGTGGCTTACAGACTTGTGTTACCGCTGAGCTTATCAGCTGTGCATCCAGTATTTCATGTGTCCATGCTTTGGAAATATCACGGCGATCCATCCCACGTGTTAGATTTCAGCACTATTTAGTTGGACAAGGATTTGTCCTATAAGGAGGAGTCGGTAGCTATTCTAGACCGGCAGTTTCTTCAGTTCAGATCAAAGAGTTTTCCTTATGTTCGTGTTCAATGGAAAGGTTAGTCTGCCGAGGCATCGACCTGGGAGTCTGAGTCAGATATGCGGAGCCGTTATCCCTATCTTTTCTCCAACTCAGGTACTTCTTTCTTCAGTCCATTTGAGGACGAATAGTTGTTTTAGAGGTGGAGGTGGTGATGACCTCACTTATTTTTAAATTAAATTATGTGTTTCGGGGCCTTAAAAAACTCTTTCAGCATCACCTCGATTTGTGTAACCGGAAAGTCCATATGTGAAAAATGATAAAATTTGGCTTTAAAATGAATTAAGTTGACTTCGGTCAACATTTTCAGTAGACGGACCTGGACCCATGATTTGACGGTCCTGGAGGGTCTGTAGGAAAATATGGGACTTGGGCATATGCCCGGAATCGAATTCCGAGGTCCCAAGCCCGAGAAATGAATTTTTGACAAAAATTGTTTTCTGAAAAATATAAAGGTTTTTGAAAATGAAATGTTATGTGAAACCTGTGGTATCGGGACCGTATTATGGTTCCGAAGCCCGGTGCATGTTCAATATGATTTATATGTGTTGTCGGTAAAATTTGGTAAGAAACAGACTTGAAATGACGTGAATCGGATAGTTATTGAGAAAATTGGAAATTTGAAGTCTTGAGAAAGTTTCATGATTTTGATGCTAAATTCATAGTTGTTGATGTTATTTTAGTGATTTGAATGCACGAGCGAGTCCGTAGGATGTTTTTAGGGTGGTGTGCATGTTTGGTTTGGAGCGCCGAGATCTCGGGTGAGTTTTGGATAGGCCACATGGTGAAATTTTGGACTTAAGGAATTTCAGGCCTGCAGGCTTCACATTTGCCAACCTTCCTTCGCAATTCCCAACTCGCATTTCGCAACCTCCCTTCGCAATTCCCAGTTTGCATTTCCCAACCTCCCTTCGCAATTCCCAATTTGCATTTCCCAACCTCTCTTCGCAATTCCCAGTTCGCATTTCCCAACCTCCCTTCGCAATTCCCAGTTCGCATTTCCCAACCTCCCTTCGCTATTCCCATAACTGCACCCTGCAACTTTTTATACTTTGCTGAAAAACAACCCTTTTTCTCATCTTTTCAAAACAAAAACTCCCTAGGGCGATTTTCCAAGAATAAGTCTTCTTCGAAATCGATTATAAGTCAATTTTTTCTAGTTTCCTTCAATCATTAACATCTTTTAATATGATTTCAACTCAAAATCAATTATTTTTATGGGGGGATTTGGGTGTTTTGGGTAGAACTCGGGTTTTTCAAAAAAGGAGGATTTGGACCTTGATTTGAGGTCCGATTTCAAAACAAATTATATATTTGAGTTCATAGGTGAATTGGTAGTCGGATTTTGGTTCAAACCTCGGGTTTTGACCATGTGGGCCTAAGGCTGATTTTTGACTTTTTCGGAAAGACTTTAGAAAACTTATTTCCATTTATTAGAAATTGTTTATTTAGCATTCATTGATGTAATTAAGTAACTTGTGACTAGATATGAGCGTATTGCTGGTGGAATGATGAGGTAAAGCTATAGTTGAGGCTTGAACTGAGATCGTGGCATCCAGGTAAGTGTTTGGTCTAATATTAGCTTGAAGGAATATGAGTTTGATCTTGTATGCTACATGTTACATGTAAAGTATGACGTATAGGTGTGGTGACGAGTATCTATACATCGGTGTCGAGCATAACCGTGAGTCTTAAATTGAAATTTATTCTGTTATTAAGAACTACAACGAATGTCTAAGTTGTTGACTCTCTGTGTTGAGCAAGGTTTATAATTATTCTCCTAGAGATTATTCATGGTTGAGCATTTGTGTTAGTTAAGGTAGTAGATGTTGGAACAAGTTTGGTTATAGCTGATTTTCCCTTGCCGGGATGTGTTCATTCTTATTGTTGACTCCCTTGCCAAGACAGTGTAGTTCTTATTTTTCCCTAATGGGGACTCTTGTTATGGTTGATGTTGATTGTATATTTGGATCGGGTTGCACGCCGCAACAATGACATATTCGGATCGGGTTGCACGTTGTAACAGTGATATATTTGAATCGGGTTGTACGCTGCAATAATGATATATTTGGGTCGGGTTGCACGCCGCAACATAGAGATATTTGGATCATGTTGCACGCCGCAACAATGATATGACTGGGTCGAGTTGTACGCCACAACAGTGATGAATGATATGGATCGGGTTGCACACCGCAACAATGTTGTTATATCTTGGGATCGGGTTGCGCGCTGCAACAATTTTTGAACAAAGTGTTTATGGTTGGAATATAAGTTCCTTGTTGTTTCGTTGTAAATTCTAAGTTGTCCTTGTGCCTTGTTCTTGATTTACTGTTGAAACTGATATACCCCACAGCATGTACCCCCTCCCGTCTTTATTTGTTTATTTCAGTTTATATTCCGCTCGCTTCACTTCTTCAAGCTCCTCCCCTTCTTTCAAAAAAAAAACAGCGCTAACGAGCAAGAAAACGGATGCGCTAAGGCGCAACTTTGCTATATAACTGCAGAGGTTTATTTGGTAGTCTGGTCATAGCCTCATCACTACTTCGCCGAGGTTAGGCTAGGCACTTACTAGCACATGGGGTTGGTTGTGCTGATACTACACTCTGCACTATTTTGTGCAGATCCCAGTGCTGCAGATTTTGGATCGCAATGAGGTTTCAGCTTCCTACTTACCAGGTGACCCGAGGTAGTCCTGCAAGCATCTGCAGGCTTTAGCATCTCCCTCTATCTATTTCCCTGCTTCTCTTATGTAGTTCTAGAGACAGTATTTGGTTGTTTCTTTTAGGCTCTTATTTGTAGTACTGTTAGACAGACTGTGAAGTTGTGACACCAAATCTTGGGTAGTTTTATTATGGGATGGTATCAGTAGTACTGTTAAACTTGAAATTTATTTCTTCCGCATGTTAAATTATGTTGCTAAGTCATTAAATGAAATGAAAATGGAAAACAGGTTAAATAGTTCAGTTAGTTTGCTTGGCTAGCTTTCACTAGTAGGCACCATCACGACTCCCGATGGTGGGAAATTCGGGTCGTGACACCCATATACTGGTAAGTGCCGAATCTAACCTCGACGGAGTAGCGAGTCTAGTACACGACAAACAACATAAACCTGTGCAGTTAAACAATATACTAACAGAATAACTAGTAACAAAGGCTAAACATAAATTAACATGAAGGGGCAATGATCGTTACCAACCCTACACCACTACAAAGTGGCAAGAGTGGTCGAAACAGCTTTTACCCTAGATGGTCGGGATCGAATCCACAGGGATCTAGAAGTGGGAATTGGATTCCTATCTAAACTAGAAATGCATAGTGCTCTTAATTTCACTTCCAAGCATAGTTGGTCGTTAGATTAGTTCTAATATTATGCTAATAAGATGCTAAATTAAGCTAAGAATGATTACTTGTAAGGTTTTCCAAATAGTTAAAGAGGCACTAGGGAAGTGACTTTCTCTTAGGCGAATACTTGACGAGTTCTCGAATCTAAGGCAAGGATGTCATGTTGGGGATTACGATATAACCAATGCATGAAACTTCTCACTCTATACATCTCAGTAGTTTGAGCGATTTTGCCCTAATTGACATTGGATATGATAAATTGTGCAAGCAATTTAGGTTCAAGTCAAATATTACTCTCTCTAGGTTTAACCCTTCAATTGGGACTATCAATCTCTTAAATAAGCCCCGATTCCTTGTTGGACTTATTTTCCTAGACTCAAGCTCTCTTTCTCAAGAAGAGCCTAAGTCAAAAAGGCACAAATTAGTGTTTGCAACCACTAATTCAACATGGCAAACACAAATTAATCCAAATATCAAACACTTATAAACATTCAAGCCTTAAAACTCAAGACCCATCAAATACCCACACTAGGGTTGAGCCAAAACCCTAGATAATGGGTCTAGCTACTCATAATAATGGAAGAAAACAAAGAAATAGATGAAGAATAACCCATATGATTTAATTATAAGCTAATACTTGAAGATTCAATGATAAAACTACTATAGAATTACTCAAAATGGTTAATAACAGCCTTTCACGTGCTCAGCCCAAATTTAGATTACAAAAGATGAGCTAAAAATGGGAAAAGAAAGTATATATACTAGGCCAAATTTTCTGGACAAAAATTACCCCTGTGGGGGTACAGCGGACCGCAAGAAATAGAGTGTGGCCACGGTGAAGCTTTTTGGCTTCAAGTCTCTGCTATCTGAACTTGGCCACTATGGACCGCATAAAATGCACCGCAGTCGCGGTGGCTTCAACTGCGATCCGCACAAAAAGGACCTTGGACCGCATTGGCATTAATCTCCAAATTCCTAACTCTCTGAACCCCGTCTTTGCGCACCGAACAAACTCGATTGTGGCCGCGGTGAGGCTACTGCGGTCCGCACAAAATGCTTTGCAGCCGCAATACTTGAGTTTCCAAAATATTCACCTCTCTGAATCTCCTCACTGTGGACCGTACTAAATGAAATGCGGCAGCAGTGAATCTGTTGCACTGTGCTTGAAGTTGTTCTTGGTACTTGTGCATATTTCACTCCTTTTTTATCTGGTTTTAACTAATTGTCACCTTTTTGACAAAACTATGCAAACAAGTACAACATGTAAGCCTTTGTGACTATTTTGTATATATTTTTAATCAAAACTCAAGTAAGAAGGAGTGTAAAATGAACTATAATCACTAGTTATCAATTCCCCGAAACATAAGATTTTGCTTGTCCTCAAGCAAACAAAATAAGACTCACCTCCTTAAGAGTAAATCCAAGAAAATTCAGCTGACTTAAAGTGACCTCATCTAGCATCAATTGAGACTAACAATTGCCCTCAATTCAAATGAGTCATTAACAACATTCAAACTTCCAAACACCATGGATTTAGTGCGACACAAGAGCATCAAGAGTTGACTCAACCCATCAAAGAAGCTCTTTCTACTACTTTGGTCATTGTGGAGCCCAAACTCATACTCCTCAACTTTCCCTAAGCAGCCCTCACTTTTAGATTGTAGCACTCAGAACGAGGATTGTGGAAAACGCACTCATCTCTCTCAAAGGAAGGTCACAAGTCTGGCTCTAAGTACCATAAACTTGTCCCTTATGTGAGTCACCACAAATGTAAGCTTCATTCAACTCAAGATCATATAGGGCTTTTGTGGAGGTATAGTGAAGGCTTTTAGTTTAGGGTAGGAAATATTTGGTCTAGGTGGGTTCCATCTTCCCTTAAGCACTTCATTTGCTTCATTTTGGCACACATTCTCTTGACTTTTTGAGTCATTTAACTTCTTTCTAAGGGGTTAGAGAGACACACTGTCACTCTTTCTTGCTCATTTCAAACCTTTTTCTCCTTTTTCAACTTTCCACACCTTTCATCTCTTTTCTTTTATTGAATCCCTTTATTTTTTCTAGATTGTTCATTCTTTTTGACTTTTTAATTTTCTTTCTTTTTCATTACCTTTTCTTTTCTTCATTTTGTACCTTTTACCACTTTATTGCAGTCCTCGTCTCTCCCCCAAACTTATGTTTTTGCCTTGTGCTAAGAAAAGATAGGGTGCTAAGAGAGGGTCTTTTTAGAACGGGTAAAGGCTTGTATCATGGTTTTTGAAAGAAAAAGTTCTATGGCTCAAAAGGGTTGACTAGGGATATTATCATTGGTAGGCTAGTGGAAGTTCTCAAAATATCATTCGGATCAAGGAGAGCCTATAATCACGTCTCAAGTCAAACTACACTTAGTATTTCTCCTAGACAAACGTTCAGGGCAAGTTCTAGACTAATGGCTCGGGACTTGAACTTGCAATTCAAATTCTCACCACACAAGCTATAGGATTGCTAAAGAGACAGAGTCGGGGGCCTACAACAACCTTAGCTAAGATTTGAGCAACACAATGGCCCCAAAAAACCACTTGATGATTATCGGCCAACACAAGAGTCTCTAAGTCACAACTTTCACCATCATAGACACAACAATTTGTTTTTGACCATAGGATAAAAAAAATGTGTTATTCCCAAGTGAAGCTTTTAGGTACCATTACTCACTAGCTATTATTTACACAAAAAGCAAAAAGAAAACAGACTCAAACCCTTAAGAAGGTTGTCATGTCATCCATTGTCGGGAAGAGCCACCCGATTCACACAAATTCCACCTTTGGAAAGAACCGTGGCATTAAGAAAACCAAAGGCTTATTGCATGCAAAAATTAAAAATAAGAAGTTACGAGAATAAATTAAGAAGCTAAGAAAGGAAAAATATGGAAAGTAAAATAAATATATACAAGAGGAGATTTAGTCGAATATTGTCACACCTCCTTTTTACACACCCGAAGGTAGTACAAGGGAGTTTTTTCAACTAAAGTGACATTATTCGAAATGGGATTAATTAACTTATTTCAGAGTCGCCACTTGGGATGGTTTGTTTTCTGGTGTCCCAAGTCACCGGTTTATTTTAAAATCCCAAATCAAGGAAAAATCGACTTTTCTTTTGAAGTCTGCAAACTAGAAATTCTGAATAAGGAATTCTGTTAAGCCGGGGGAAGGTGTTAGCATCCCCGAATTCCGTGGTTCTAGCACGGTCATTTAAACTATTATAATCGTCCTATTATCTGATTTTAATACATGTTTTAGCCTACGGTTTTTTTTTAACTTATTAACTGCTTTAAATTAATTTAGGAAGATTCAACGTTATTTAAAATGCGCCTTGAACCACGTCACATAAAATGGACTAGCAGTCCACGACATATTTTATTTAACGTTGCTGAGAATTGGAGTTGGGTCACATGAAATGCACACCCGAGTTTAAGAAATTAATTTTAAAATAGCACGCCTAAAGCAGGTTAATAGCAAGGTTTGCGGGGGCCATGGAAAATTCAACTAATGGGACACCTCGATTTCTAAAGAGTTAAAATTAATTAAATGCGAGTCATGGGCTTCGGAGTTTCATTCAGCATGGCGCGCCTCCAATCATTCATTCTGGTAGTAATTAACACGCTCCATCATTGGATAGTACCAGTCGAATCTTCTTAAGTCAGTTTCAAATGATCCATAAATTTGGTCTTAAAAAGTTATCCCAATTAATTTCATGACGACAACTTCGATTTTTTTTTTGCTCAATTTCATAAACACATTCAATACTAGCATTAGTTCAAAGAGAGATGATAGAACTAAATTCTTTCAAGCAGATATTAACGCATAATCATGTTTAAACAACTCATAGATTTCTCCAACAGCAAGTCCAAGCTGGGTCTTTGTAATGTCCAAAAATGTGCCAGATCAAACCTTTCACACAAACATATCTATATTCAGGCCACCTTCACAAATTCACCAGAATACCAAACAGAATTTCAAACCTGTCCATAGCTTATACCAATCCGAAAATCTAATAAACTTTTTTACATTACATATCAATCAAGAGCTAAACAAAATAACCAGGAAATTGAAGTTTAAGAAAACACTTCTGCATCAATAGGAAATCCGGTAAGAGTTCAACAAAGTTCCAGTCATATTTCAAAAGATGGATCGGGATTTACATACCTAAACAAGGAGACAGTAGTAGCAAAGAGCCAAGCAATGGCTTACAGAATTTCAGTGATAATCACCAACAAAAGCTGTAGACAGCCTCCAATCCCATTTAAAATCACCTTTGTAAAAGACTAAACTTGTGCAAAAGCAGCAGAGATGTCAGGCAACTCTTGAAATCTCTTTAATGATTTTGATTTTTTCGAAATTTTGGTGCTTCAGATCTGGAGCTTTGGTATTTTTGAATTTGAAAGCTCTTCTATTGTTTTGAGTGTTCTCTTATGTATCTACATGAGTGTGTTTGGGCTGTTAATGAAGAAGCCAGCAAACGACGCTAGGGTTGGGGGTCCGATTAAGTGCTAGAGAGGGAGATGTGGCTGTTTTTCTCTTTTAAAGGAAGGGTCTTCTTCTTCTTGTCTGGTTTGGAGGGAAATGAAGAAGAGGAAAAAAGCCAGGGGAAGCTGCGCCGTTCTCCCTTTTTTTCAGAGGTGAGGTCTAGGATCTACTGTCTTTTTTTAGGTGTAGGTCTATCTAAGGGTTAGGTACTATTATATAGGGGTAGGGATTAGGTTAGAGGTATGGGCCTAGCAATTATGGGCCTAGAAATTATGGTCTTGGGAATTGTAGGCTAGGTAGGAAAATTTGGACCTAATTTGGGTACAAGAACTAGCTCAATATCCAATTAAATCTTTTCTTCAAAATCTTTTTCTTATCTTTTTTTTCCTTTAATTTAAAATCCTAAAATTAAAATCCTAGGTTATCTAAAAATGTAAAATTAAACTAATTACTAATTACAAAAATTATAAAAGCTACTTAATCCTAAATTAAAAGAGAAAAAATCAATAAAAGGAAAAGTATAAAAATGAAGCATTTTTTATGATTTTCAATTTTTATAAAACAAATAATTACTAGTTAATTCTAAAAATATAAAAATAAATCCTAAATGCAAAGCATGATATTTTTGGTATTTTTTTCATGATTTAAATAAAACTTAAACATGCACAAAATGCAAATAATTAAATACAAATCCTACAAAATCCTATAAAATGGCAAATAATTAACAAAAAATCTATTTTCTTGGGATTTATAGGAGTATTTCGTATAGGAAAAAAATCATGTGCTTACAACTGCCCCTCTTTGCTCAGAAACATGAAGAGTTTTCGGGCAAAGATAAAGTGAGCAATATGAGGGATTTTTGCCCGTTGGAAACTCCATGGGAAGAAATTTTTGAAAGAGTCTTACCAAACTTGGCTTTAAAGGTTGCCTGCATATCCTTGGCTATAAAGGAATCAGACCGGTGTAGTTCTGGAAGTTTTGGTAGTTGGGACTACCGAGAAGCTGTGATTTCACTATTGTTGCTGCTGTTTCTGATTGCTGAGCTCCTCATTACACCAAAAATGGAAAAAATAAGAAGCTAAACTAGCTAAGCCTATCAGCTACGAGTTACAAGATTCCTATCTATAAATCTTCTGAAGATTGATCTTGAGTCTTAGCTGATTCTTGTTGTAGACTCTTATCTGAATCTTGATGCTCGTCAGTTGTAGATTCTGGTTCATTCTTCAGCTTTGGATCAAGGCGAGACATGCGAAGCTTGTGACTTTAATCATATCATGAGCAGTCTGCATCTTTGTCCGTTTCAACATTTAAATTCATTTGTTCTTTTCCTTATCTTCTTTATTCTGGACTGAGGCTCATTCTTTTGGCCACCCCAGTCCTATGCCTCGAGGTCAAACCTGCTCAGATACCAAAACAAACAAACGAACGAATTTTTTCTGCCCCAGTTTTTATTAGAAAAATTTCATGAGTTATTTGTGACAAAAGTCTGAAATTATTCTCTTTTTTTTCTTTTTTTTCTTTTTTTTGAAAGCAATAAAATAAGTATTGTGTCTATCTAGAAGGGAAAAGGTTAGGGAATGGAGCCCTATATCTAAAATGTCAACTCAGGGATTGGAGCCCTAATGTTGGCGAAAAGGCAACTAGGGGATGGAGGCCCTATGTCTAAAAACTCAACTCAGGGATTGGAGCCCTAATGTTGGTAAAAAGGAGACTAGGGAGTGGAGGACCTATGTCTAAAAACTCAACACAGGGATTGGAACCATAATGTTGGTAAAAAAGGCGACTAGGGAATGAAGGCCCTATGTCTAAAAACTCAACTCAGGGATTGGAGCCCTAATGTTGGTAAAAGGCGACTAAGGAATGGAGGCCCTATGTCTAAAACCTTAACTAGGGAATGGAGGCCCTATGTCTAAAATCTCAACTCAGGGATTGGAGCCCTAATGTTGGTAAAAAGGCGACTAGGGAATGGAGGCCCTATATCTAAAAACTCAACTCAGGGATTGGAGCCCTAATGTTGGCGAAAAGGCGATTAGAGAGTGGAGGCCCTATGTCTAAAAACTCAACACAGATATTGAAGCCCTAATGTTGGTAAAAAAAGGCGACTAGGGAATGGAAGCCCTATGTCTAAAAACTCAACTCAAGGATAGGAGCAATAATGTTGGTAAAAGGCACCTAGGGAATGGAGGCCCTATGTCTAAAAACTCAACTCTGGGATTGGAGCCCTATTGTTGGTAAAAAGGCGACTAGGGAATGGATGCCCTATGTCTAAAAACTCAACTCAGGGATTGGAGCCCTAATGTTGGAAAAGCATAAAAGATTGATATTGGGGATTCTAAACTATAATTTTTTTGTGAATTTTCTTCTTATTTCTCTTTTTTTTTTCAATTTTCATTTCATTTTTTCTTTTCTTTTTTTACAGTAAAAATGCAGGAAAAAATTTGGAGGAAACTTCCCTTTCGGGTTGATTCATTGCTGCAAAACTGTTTCTAGCACTTGCGCATTTCTTTTCCTTTTTGGTTGCATCTGCTTCTTGCATGGTTGCTTGGATTGCACCTGTTTCAATTTTTTTCAAACGGAACAATTATTAGTTCGAAACGGTGGTTGGTTTTGTGGCCTTTATTGTTTTGATCACTTGATTTTGGCCCTTTCGACTGCAACTGGTTGCTTTCTAATCACCGATTGCATTTCTGTGTCTGGAGAAACTCTGGCTTTTCAAGACTTTGTCATGATGATTGGTCGGTGGAACTCAACCTTTTGACTTTATCTTGCTTTCGTAGGCCTTTCCTTTTTGACTTCCTTTTCTTTTTTCTTTTTCTTTTTCTTTTTCTTTTTGTTATTTTTTTTCATTTCATTTTTTTCATTTTTTTTCTTCGGAACATTGGTGAACTTTTGGCTCCTCAAACTTTGCTGCAACGGCTAGTCGCATGGGACTTAACCTTTCCAACTTATTTTCGCCTTTGTAGGCCTTTCTTTTCTGGCTTCTTTCTTCCAACTTCAATTTCAGAGCATTTGGGGCACCTTGTCTTTTCAAACCTTTGCCGAGACGGTTAGCCACATGGGACTTAACCTTTTCAACTTCATTCGCCTTTTATAGGCACTTCAATTTGATTTTCTCTTTCTGAGAGTTTTGATTTCGAAGCATCGGCCGCCATGGCTAGCCGTGGTCGACTTGATGCCCCTGACGAGGCTGGGTGCCTTTTTGCACATTAGCTCGTGCCAAATGAGAAACCTGTAAATCAGTCTTGCCATCCTTTCTTTTTCTTAGTTTCGAAACAGTTTTAGACCGAAAGGGATTCAAAGAAAACAAACAATGGAATGGAGAATGAGTTTAAAACAAGAAGTGTCCCTTTCGGGGAGAGGAAAGAAGGACTTATCTGGAGTACATACGGACTTCAATGAACATGACATGCCTTTTGGACTAGATGCCTGATCTGTGTAAACCGCCCGACTCTCATAAATTCATCATTGATTTGCCTTAAAATTGATAACCTTGCCAGGACTTTGTTGATGTCGACGGTTGTGAGGATCCTATTTTCGATCAGGGACGCACTTTATGGGTTTTCACGAGCTGACATCTCTTATTTCTCTACTCACCATCGCCTTATAGTGCTTTGCGAGTTTTCACTAACAAGACTCTCATTTTTCATTTCTTTGCTTACCATCACCTCATGGTGCCCGTGTAGGTTTTCACCAATAAGACTCTCTTATTTTATTTCTCTCATTTTGTTGTATCGGATCCAAGTAGTTGTATTCTCTGATCCTTGAACATTCTCACTGATTGATCGGAAGGACTTGAACAAGGTTTTGGTAAAAAGGATTTGGATTGAGTTACAAATTTGGAACCTTTTGGGCGGGATCATTGCCGAACCATTATAACACCTACCCCAGTTTTACTTTTTGGGGAACTTTGGATTTTTATTTTGGTGTGACTGAAACCCTTTTGGAATCAAGTCAAACGTAGTTTGGGAAGACTTTATTTTTTATTTTCTTTTGTTTTTCTTTAAATTTGTTTTCCTTTGTTTTCTCTTTCTTTTTATTTTCCTTTTCCTCTCTTTTTCGTTTTTTTTTTTGTCTTTTCTTCCCTTTTCTTTTCTTCTCATTTTTTCAATTTTTTTTCAGTAACACTCTCAAGTTCCAAAGAGGGAAATCAAAGAAGAGTAACCCGCTCAAATGGGTTTGCAAAGGATTAAGTGTTTGAATAGTGAGAAAGAAAGCCTTCTTCATCTCAACCAAAGAATATTAGAACTATACAAAGGGTCCAACATAGTACCTTTTCACTACATTTGCATTGATTGTTCTTTTAGGGTCATTTCCTTCGATGTGTCCCAGGTACAACGCTCTCTTTGGCAGTACTCCTGTTATTTACATGTATGGATCTTTCCTATCTGGGACCAATTTTCTTTTAGCTATTCCAACTCTTTGTTTTATTTCCTTAAACTTTATCCTTTTTGCATTCTGGCTCTTGACTCATTATTTCGAAGTCTATCATCGTCTTAGGATCTGAGCATGAAGTCCGCAAGCATGTCATGTTATTGAAATTTGCATTTAACAGAACTGAAAAGAGAATAAGAAAAATGACAAGATTAAGAAAAGAGACATTCCTAGACAATGAAATATTAATTTCATTTGATTTTTTTTTATTTTTTGATTTTTGATGATTTTTTTTGGTTTTTGAAGATAGAAGGGTTTACATCGGAAATTAAGACAATAAAGTAAAATATCCGGATCACACCCTGAGATAATTCGGACGTAGAAAGGATAGCAAGACTGGCTACTAAGACTCTCGTCTGATAGGGAACTTTCACGCTTGGCAACCATTTTTTTGACTTTTCTTGTGTCTCGGTAATAGTTGCAATGGCCTTCAGGGCCGAATCAGATTTCTTATCTTCCAAGTCATTCCGACTACTAGCCCATTGGTGTGAGTAGGCAGAGGATTGTTCATCATGTTAGGAGCCTCTTCGTCCCGAAAAATGATTATTCCATCTTTAATCAAATCTTCAACTGCTCTTTCTGAGGGTCCAACAGTCCTCTATACTGTGTCTCACTGCTCCATAGTGGTATTCACAACTAGCATCAGCTCGGTGCAAGGGGGACTTGGGGTTTGGCCGGTTCGGGGCCATTAGCTGCAATAGATCTAGCCTGATTAGCTTTTGGAACAAGATTGAATATGATTCACCAAACTGATTCTTTCTGAAAGGCTCCCTTGGGCGAGGATTGTATTGAAAATCATTTGGTTGAGGATTATATAAAGCTTGGTAAGGATGGGCATTTCTGGGAGGTGGAGCTCGATTTTGTGTATAATGTTGTGACTGCGTGTAGGGTTGTGCGTTCATCACCGCATAGGGAGCGGTGTCATGGCATAAGCAGCATCTTGGAGGGGATAATAGTGTGGTGGGATGATAGTAGGCATGTATGATTGGCTGAATGACCTACGGGCCCCCTCGAACTTGAACCATCATGGCTCCCTCTTCACTCCTATTTCTGTTTATCTAACTCTCCGAACCATTCTGAGCAGACTATGATGTGGCCTTAAAAGCAGAATGACTCAAGATTCGACCTATTTTTTAAACCGTTTTGAACCATTTGCCCGATTTTGATAGCCTCGGCAAATGGCTTACCCACAACAGACATCATGTTTTGGAAGTAATCAGCCTCTTGGGCCTGCAGAAAGACCATAACCATTTCAATTTCATCCATTGGAATCTTTACCCTAGCAGCTTGCTCACGCTATTTGACAGCATATTCGTGGAAGCTTTCTGCAATTTTCTTTTTCAAATTGGACAAGGAGTTTTTGTCGGGAGCGATGTCCACATTATATTGGACTGGCAGACAAAATCTCGAGCCATATTGTCCCACACATGCCAATGGGTAATTGCTTGATCCGTATACCACTCAGAAGCAATTCCGGTGAGGCTTTCCCCAAAACAAGCCATTAGCAGCTCCTCTTTTTGACTGGTACCCCTCAACTGGTTACAGTATCATTTTAGATGAGCGACCGGGTCTCCATGCCCGTCGTACTTTTCAAATTTTGGAATCTTGAAGCCAACTGGCAAGTGGACATGGGGAAACATACAGAGGTCAGAGTATGAGACCCTCTTTTGGCCACTCAGACCTTGCATGTTTTTCAGGCTTTGTTCTAGGCTCCTCATCTTCTGAACCATTTCTTCTAGCTCGGGATTTTTAACTACCTTTTCTTGCTCCACCGAGAGATCATATCGCAGAGGTTGAGTGAAAGAGTACGGGGTCACATATATTATATCTAATTGAAGCTGTGGACCCTGAAAGGTGAACATTGGAGGCGGTGCCCTTGGAGCCAGTGCCTGGGGGCGAACCAAAGAAGGCATGCCAGGATCATTGGAGGGCATTGGAGGGTGCCCACATGGGATGAGCGGGTTAGGCACAGGAACATTGGTAACCTTACCTGAACTGGGGATCAATTCAGGGAACTAAGAGATTGCACTTGGCAATTCCCTACCATTAGACCAGGCGTCCCCCATTTCCCATATGCGGAGACGCAACATCTTATTCTCTTCAATAGCTGCCAATTCTAGCTACAGAATAGTCGATGTCGGGCTATCCTCAGGACTAACGATCGGTAGATTGCTTGCAGAGGCCATCTGTGCCTATGGATGTTGTGAAGGAGGGGAGGCTAGACTACCAACAAAACCAACCACCAAAACCTGACTTTTGCACATCGAACAATCTTGTTAGTTTTGAGGCATTTAACATATAGGAAATCACACGTTGGGATGCAATGCACCTAACAGTTAAACGCTTCTACCGTGTGTTTGAACGGTTGCATGTTTCATCCCGGCCTTAACTAACTCTTTCAGTATGGACCTCTTTTCTTCATCTTTGTTTCTATCACTCTTGATTTTGTTTTGTTTTTGCCGCTCTTTTTTTGGCACTCTCCTTTTCTCTTTTTGTTTGTCACTCTTTATTTCTTGTCGCTTTCTTTTAATCTCTTTTTCTTTCTTTCTTTTTTTCACTCAAAATTTTTTTTCTTTTCATTTATTCTTTCAGTTTATTCTTCACTCAATTTATTTTATAGCTATGATCGAATCCGATGGGGATTGCCTACGTATCATGAACCCGCATGAATCAGATCTTGCGTAGTTCGGGAAGATCGAGAATAGAGTAAATAAACTAACTCCTTTTTTTAGAATTTTTTTTTGAAAGAAATGCTTTAAAAGAAGAAAGAAAATATTTTTTTTTTTTTTTATTTTGATTTTGATATTATTTTTTTGAAAGAAATACTTCTAAAAAAATTCATTTGCTTTTGATTTGAACTTTGAGAATTTTTCTAAAAGTAAAAGAAAATATTTTTGTTTGAATTTTCATTTGTTTTCTCTTTTTTCTAAGGAAGAAAGAAAATATTTTTGTATTTTGGATGTAAACTCTTAATTTTCGAAAGAAAAACTTTTTTAAGAAAAATATTTTAAATTTCTGAGCTTTTATTTATTTACAAAAGATCTTCTAAAGAAAAGAAAAAATATTTTTGGACTTCAATTATTTAAAATTTTATGGACATTTACAAAAGAAAGACATCTAAAGAGTATTTTTGGAGTTTTTGTTTCTGGTTTTTTTTTTTTGGATTTTTTTTTTGAAAAATACTTTAAAATGAAGGAAACCGGTATTTTGGATTTTAATTTTTATTGATTTTTCTTTTTTGCATGAACGACATTAGAAGGAAGGAAACCATTTTTCTTTTAAAAACTACTCTCTCTTTTTTGAATTTTCTAAGAAAAGGTTTTTAAAGAAGGAACTAAAGGAAAATATTTTTGGATTTTTTGAAAATTGAAGTTGGAACCGATAAGGTTTGCCTAAGTATCTCACATCCGGTGAGAATTAGACCTGCGTAGTTCGATTAATTTTGACAGAACAGGGGAAACATGGCACTTGAAAATTTTGGCTCATTTTGAAATTACTTTTTCTTTTTTTTTTTTTCCAGAATTTCGGCAGAGTTTCAGAATTTTCCAAATACCTACCTCTCATTCTTGTTTTTGATTTTTTTTTATTTTCTTTCCCTATTCTAGAAGCCGGTCAACATGCAAGCTGAACAGATAGATATGCAAGTAGCATGTAAGATGCATCAGGATCGTCTTTTAATTTAGGTACACCTGTCCTAGACGGACCCAACCCCTGTGTTGAGTCCCCAAAGTCAAATGTACATGATGCAAATAAACATTCCTACTAGGGATTCGGCATGAGACTTTGTTATACTAGGTTTAAAAACCTGGGTTTACTGTTCAAGACCTGGCTTACCCCGAGCGGACAGCTCGAGCCGAGGGGGCCAGCGTACCGGGAATACAGAAATTTTACCGGCTTTGCAACTTGTCCGAACCTCATTCTAAAATTGGATGTCTCTAAAAAGAAGAGAAGTCACATGAAGTGCACACTTCCCAGATGATTTAGAAGATTCAGAGAGAAGAAGGGTTTCTCAGCAGTTTATATACAGTTCACAAAATATTAAAGCGGTAAAAATGGCATTTAGCACATTAGGCTCAAACATGTAGAAAAATCAAATAATAAATAAAGCCAATCATAACAGCTATTCTAAGCTCGAATTCTTAAACCCTGAACCAAAGTTCTGGGTTTGGATCTCCAGCGGAGTCGCCACAGCTGTCACACCTCCTTTTTACACACCCAAAAGTAGTACAAGGAAGTTTTTTCAATTAAAGTGACATTATTCGAAATGGGATTAATTAACTTATTTCAGAGTCGCCACTTGGGATGGTTTGTTTTCTGGTGTCCCAAGTCACCGGTTTATTTCAAAATCCCAAATCGAGGAAAAATCGACTTCCCTTTTGAAGTCTGCGAACCAGAAATTCTGAATAAGAAATTCTGTTAACCTGGGGGAAGGTGTTAGGCATTCCCAAATTCCGTGGTTCTAGCACGGTCGCTTAAACTATTATAATTGACCTATTATCTGATTTTAATACATGTTTTAACCTATGGTATATTTTAACTTATTAAACGCTTTTAATTAATTTAGGAAGATTCAACATTATTTAAAATGAACCTTGAACCACGTCACATGTAATGCACTCGCGGTCCATGATACATTTTATTTAAGTTGTTGAGAATTGGAGTAGGGTCACATGAAATGCACACCCGAGTTTAAGAAATTAATTTTAAAATAGTGCGCCTAAAGCGGCTACGCGCTTTCAAGTTAATAGCAAGGTTTGCAGGGGCCATGAAAAATTCAACTAATGACACACTTTGATTTCTAAAGAGTTAAAATTAATTAAGTGAGGGCCATATGCTTAGGGGTTTCATTCGGCATGGCACGCCTCCAATCATTCTTTCTGGCAGTAATTAACACGCTCCATCATTGGATAGTACAAGTCGAATCTTCTTAAGTCAGTTTCAAATGATCCATAAATTTGGTCTTAAAAAGTTGTCCCAATTAATTTAATGAAGACAACTTCGATTTTTTTTTTGCTCATTTTCATAAACACATTCAAGACCCAGCATTAGTTCAAAGAGAGATGATAGAACTAAATCTAAATTTCAAGCAGATATTAACGCATAATCATGTTTAAACAACTTATAGATTTCTCCAACAGCAAAGCCAAGTTGGGTCTTTGTAATGTCCAAAAATCTGCCAGATCAAATCTTTGACACAAACATATCTATATAAAATTCAGGCCACCTTCATAAATTCACTAGAATACCAAACAGAATTTCAAGCGTGTCCATAGTTTATACCAATCCGAAAATCTAATAAAAATTTTGACATTACATATCAATCAAGAGCTAAACAAAATAACATGGAAATTGAAGTTTAAGCAAACACTTCTGCATCAATGGGAAATTCGGCAAGAGTTCAACAAAGTTCCAGTCGTATTTCAAAAGATGGATCGGGATTTACATACCTAAACAAGGAGACAACAGTAGCAAAGATCCAAGCAATGTCTTATAGAATTTCAGTGATAATCACCAACAAAAGCCGAAGATAGCTTCCAATCCCAGTTAAAATCAGCTTTGTAAACGACTAAACTTGTGCAAAAGCAACAGAAATGTCAGGCAACTCTTGAAATCTCTTTAATGATTTTAATTTTTTTGAACTTTTGGTACTTTAGATCTGGAGCTTTGGTATTTTTGAATTTGAAAGCTCTTCTATTATTTTGAGTGTTCTCTTATATATCTATATGAGTGTGTTTGTGCTATTGATGAAGAAGCCAGCAAACAACGCTAGGGTTGGGGGTCCGATTATGTGCAAGAGAGGGAGATGCGGTTGTTTTTCTCTTTTAAATGAGGGGTCTTCTTCTTCTTGTCAGGTTTGGAGAAAAATGAAGAAGAAGAAAGAAGCCAGGGGAAGCTATGTCGTTCTCCCTTTTCTTCAGAGGTGAGGTCTAGGATCTAATGTCTTTTTTAGGTGTAGGTCTATTTAGGGATTAGGTACTATTATATAAGGGTATGGATTAGGTTAGAGGTATGGGCCTAGTAATTATGGACCTAGCAATTATGGGCTTGGGAATTATGAGCTAGGTAGGAAAATTTGGACTTAATTTGGGTACAAGAACTAGCTCAATATCCAATTAAATCTTTTCTTCAAAATCTTTTTCTTATCTTTTCTTTTTTTTTCCTTTAATAAAAAATCCTAAAATTAAAATCTTAGGTTATCTAAAAATGTAAAATTAAACTAATTAACTAATTACAAAAAATATAAAAGCTACTTAATCCTAAATTAAAAGATAAAAAAATCAATAAAAGGAAAAAGTGTAAAAATGAAGCATTTTTTGTGATTTCCAATTTTTATAAAACAAATAATTACTGGTTAATTCTAAAAATATAAAAATAAATCCTAAATGCAATACATGATATATTTGGTATTTTTTATGATTTAAATAAAAGTTAAACAGGCACTAAATACAAATAATTAAATAAAAATCTTACAAAATCCTATAAAATGGCAAATAATTAACAAAAAATCTATTTTCTTGGGATTTATAGGAGCATTTCGTACCAGGCAAAAATCACGTGCTTACAAATATACATAAGGGAGAATGAATATATACATCAGAACAAAACTTTATATACAAACCAAAAGTAAAAAGTACGAAAAGTTCAATAAAATGGTAAAATTATGTACATACCAAAAGTAACAAAGAAAGCATCATAAAAGGAGATTAATGTCATATATACAACCCAAATCATCCAAATAGGGCTACCCCCTCAAATGAAAGCTAGCATTGTCCTCAATGATAACTAACCAAAATATGCACAAGAAAAGATAGAGAGTAAGAAGAAACTCCCTATTGACCCTCTGTCTGCATAGGATCATGAGTCTGGGTCCCTGGGTCCTCGGACTACTCGGGAATTTGTGACTAAATCCCTGTCATTTGTGTCTGCATTGGGTCCTGGGCCTGTACTGGAATCTAGAGCTGGCTAGAAGAACCTCCCTGCGGGTCCTCCAGCTCTATCACAGCATCATCAGCATGGGGAATCACCCTCTTCCTCTTGGTTGGCCTCTCCACATCCTGCTCCGGCTCAGGTTGGGCTGCTGGGGCCGGGTCATGCAATAAAACTTCAAAGGCAAGTTATCAGCCTTCAACTTCTCTACCTTCACCCTCACCTCCTTCACCGACTCCTTGGAAGCACGAGTCTTTCTCAATTTCTTTGTCTCCTTAGCAAGCTCCTTTAATGCCTTTCCATATGAACCAACAACATCCATGATCAACTTCTGGTTCTCTACGAGCTTCTTTTGGTTGTCTAGAAGCTCCTTGAGAGTGTCCTCCACCGACTGTGGGACCTGTGGCTGAGGAGGTGCAGACTGGGCTGCCACCGAAGTAGAAAGTATAGATAGCTTTGAAGTGGCTACCTGCATCCAGTTGTTGATACTGGCAAGGGTCCGGTTCAAGCAGTGGGTAGTTAATGGGTAGGCTGAAGAGGAGGGAATATCTAGGGCAATCTTAGTAGAGGGACCTAGGGCCATATCTGGGGTAACCAAAGGAGGTTGAGTAGGAGCTACTACTGCTACTGGCTCTTCAAACTGGCCAGTAAAAGTAGCAGATTTGCATTTAGGATTGCCTTTGGGGTTGTCATCATCCTGTAGGTTGTACCAAGAAAAGGGTGCCTTCGGCTTCACCTTCACATCAATATTTCTTTTTTTCTACATCTTGATCCTTGAAGTACATAGTAAGGAAATTTGGGAAAGGGTAGCATCTATCACCTATGTTCACCACCCTTATAATCACCCTGGACATCACATTCCCGACATTGATCGGGTACCTCGCCACTATAGATGCCATCAATATATCCTGGGAGATAAGAAGAGAGTTATCGTGAGTGGTGGGGTATAGCCTGCTTCATACAAATGTCTCCCACCCTTTTGTTTTCGAAGTTCAAGGTTCTCCTCAATATTTGACTCCCGTTGTCAACCATGCTAGGGTGGTACCTAGGATTGCCAAGTACTCTGCTAACCACGGACGGGCATCCTCCCCTAATGCTACATTCTCTAAGTACAGTGACTCATCCTCCTCCGGGAAGCCTAGATAGTCATTTATCATTTTTCCATCAAATTTTATTTTCAAATTCCACACCTTAGTCACTGTGGTGCCCTTTTTTATATGGGCAACACTGGTATTAAACTCCTTGACTAAGTGCTCATTGGCATCCTCCACTTTGCCTATGAAATAGTTCCAGCCTGCTCTCTCTCTGAACTACCTCAACATATTGGGGTTGTGAGGCAAAAGGTCCCTTATGATGAATTTTCACTAAGGCATCAAAATTTCCTCTCGGGCCACCATTCTCTGAACTTGTGGTAGGCCACTTCACTCACGAATCTATCTTGCCATGATTTCGGCTTCCTGGTTCTCTCTACTCCTCTTAGTTGGGGATCACCCCCTCCTTCTTCTTCTATGGGATCCTCACCGGGTGTTGACATTGTAGGTGAGGTAGAAGAGCCACTGTCACTGCCCGCAGCTGAGCCCTCAGACGACTCCGAAGAAATTTGCACTGACGCTTTGGGCAGTAGGAGAGCCCGGAGGTGTCTCAATCTGTTCCTATCTGGCCAGTCAAGAACATAATATAGCACAGAGTCTGAGTCGGACGCCTCCCGGGAGGGCACATACTCACTCCCCGAATGGAAAGCGACTCTATCAGAAACCCTTATTATCCTCCTGGTTTCTTTGATGGCTTGCCGGACTTGTGGGGTGAATCTAATCATGCCTCGTCCCCTACCCCGAGAGGACTCTCCCTTCCCTTTCTGTTTATCGCCTCTGCCTCGTGATTTCACCATTATCTGCAAGGAGAATGCATTCTGCTCTTGTTAGTTTCCCAGTATCAGATGAAGCAGTGCAAAATAAAGTTGCAGACAGTTGAAAATGAACAGCAGAATTGGAGATCGCAGACCGCATAAAATGAAGTGCGGCCGAAAAGAAGCTACCGTGATCCGTATTGAGGTGGGGGTCATACTACCCATTCTCTGATTCCAGGCAACACGGACTGTACAAAATGTATCGCGGTCCGTACTGAGGCACCGCAGACCTCACAAAATCCACCACGGCTATGGTCCTCAATCCTCAACTTGCTTAAGTTTCACCAATGCAGTCCGCACAAAATGGCATTGTGGACCGCGGAGAAGAAATGTGGACTACAATAAATCCATCGCGGACTGTGGAGAGTTACACCCAGCAAAACCAACCTAGGATTTCAATTTTCTTCACATTTTTAGTCTAATTTTCACCTATTATTGATCCCCCAGGTGTTCAATCAATGTGTTTAACTAATTAGTCCTAATCTAAACAATTTATGAAACCCTAAGCTAAAAAATTAAAGAAAAAGGGGAGAAGAAATGAAGAACTAATTTAGAAGAAAATAAAACACATTTAAAAGATAAGTAAAGATTAAAAATACCAAACATGAGATACAATACAGATTAATGAGACTCAGCAGTTGAATTCGAGCATGCAGGAATGATGAACAGTGATTTTTATCTATTCAGTGTGCAAAAGAGCGAGAAGTTTAAAATGAAGGCCTCAGACCCTATTTATAGAAAAAGGTCTTGGGGCCCACTTCACTTACCCACCGCGGATCGCACAAAATGGCAACGCGGTCCGTGGTACTCAGAAACATTGAGGCCCTTGGGAGACGTCCACTGCGGACCGCAGAAAATGTAATGCGGCTGCAGTGGTCCACTGCGGACCACACAAAATGTATTGCGACCGTGGTGAAAAACTTCACAGAACCCTATTTTGTAACCAATCAACTTTGTGGACCGCATTGAGCTTTTATGGACGCACAAAATGTAATTCGGCCGCAATGCAAATTCAGAGAGTATACATTTTTCCCAACTTGGTCCTGCACTGTATCAAAACAATCCTACAGACACCTCACAACCTGTTAGTCCAAAAACGAATCCAATACTAAAAAGAAAATCAAAGAAAAACACATGGGTTTCCTCCCAAGAAGCGCCTAATTTAATGTCGCGGCACGATGCTGGCTACCATCAAATCACTTTAGATGGAGAAGTTCCACCACGTGGCTGTCGTCAATCTTGCCCAGTTAGTGCTTAACCCTATGCCCATTAACTCTGAAAATCTCCCCATTTGTGTTCTTCAAGTCAAGTGCACCAAACGCAGTCACAAACACCACCTCAGAAGGTCTACTCCAATTTTACCTAAGCTTTCCCGGAAACAAACGTAATCGAGAATTGAACAAGAGAACTAAATCACCCACTTTGAACTCCTTGGCACAAGCATATTTATCATGAAGGTACTTCATCTTGTCCTTGTACAAGGACGAACTAGAGTAGGCATGGAATCGGAATTCATCAAGTTCATTAAGCTGCTTGATGGATATAATTTATTCATATATTTTTATATGTAAATATTAAATATTTTAAATAAAACATGAATAAATATACCATGTTCTCTCATATTTTCTAACGTACTTCGCAGGAGGAAGAGCGTATGAAAATTAAAGAAAAGAAGCAAAAAAGAGTGAGAATGGAGTAGTCAACCGGGAATGAAGAAGATAAAATAACATCATAGTTGCGACAATGCAATTGGAATTCATGAAGCAAATTACATAGTTGCAACTAGCAAAGTATAGTTGAAATTATGGCTCTTCCTCTTGAAACTCATTTGGCAAAGTCATAGTTGCACCTACAATTTTCATAGTTGCAATTACAATTTTCATAGTTGCAACTATGGAGAACCTTAGGCAAGAAAACTCTATAAATAGAGTGTGAATTTTGAAGAGAAGACATTGAGTCTTGTTGGAAGAAACCACTCATTTGTCTCTCTTTTCTTTAGTATTTTCTAGTAGTTGTCTTTCTTTTAGAAGAATAATATTTCTTCATAAGTTCTTTGTTCCTAAATTAGTTTTTCTTACTTCGTAATGGAGTAACTTATTTTGTTTGGATAGTTAATGAAGCTTGATATATATTTTATAATACTATCTCAGTTTTAATACATTTTTGGTTTGAAACTTTATATTTATATTTTATATTGTGCTATGATAATGGTTTTTAACTAATCATTGTTATTACTTCTATATATTTTATCTTTAAGTTACTCTCATATTAATTTTATAACTCTCCCGGAGCAAAATTAATAAATAGTAACTATTGAATAAAATAGTAAAGTAAGAGTAATTATTAGTGAGCTGTTATTAAAAGTCAATAATCTTGCTTGCTTCAATTTTAATTCTCACGGAGGAATTGTAGTTGCAGGAGTATTGATTTAGTAAAAATATTCTCATGAAGTTTTTACTATCTTTTAGCACAATTCAGACCAGAAGATATTTCAGTTTAATCGTCACTAGTTTTAACTCAATTAATTACATAATCTCACGGAGTGTTATTAGTTGATTAAATTTTGGTGAGATAAGATAGAATTATATTAGCAATAAGTAATTATCCTTAAGAGAAATAAATGTAGAAAGTAAGATTTTATTATAATATATTATCAAATGAATTCAACGATTCCCAACTCTTTTAAAGTGCAAATCTTTCGAAAGTTGTTTGATTTTGTTAAGTATTTAATAAGTTTGAATTCCATAAACTTTTCATCAATATGATTCTCTCAAATAGTAGCTAAAATATTATAAGTCTGTAGGATAGATTTTCCAATCTCTGTGGGGCGATATCATAAACTATACTTGAATTTGACAAAGCACGAGCAGGAACTTCCTATACACATTGGCCTCGTCACTGCTCCATACGAAGATTCGCTACCACATCCCGTTCAAGATTCATCTTCCTCAAAGCCCACATGGCCTTGTGCTCTAACTCAACTAGTAGATGGCAAGCTTTTCCAAAAACCAACCGGACGAAAACATACCAATCGGAGTCTTTGAAGCAGTCCTATAAGCCCATAGAGCATCATCCAACTTCTTTGACCAATCGGTCCTATTTGCATTCACAGTCTTTGACAATATACTCTTGATTTCCCTATTTGAGACTTCAACTTGGCCACTCACTTGAGGATGATATGGAGTAGAAACTTTGTGATTGACACCATACTTTGCAAGCAAAGTGTCAAAAGCTCTATTACAAAAATGAGACCCCCATCACTTATGATTGCACGAGGAGCGCCAAACCTAGTAAAAATGCTCTTCTTGAAAAATGCAACAACACTCCGGGCCTCATTATTGGGTAAAGCCAATGGTTCAACCCACTTTGATAGCCACAAGAATGTATGTGTTCCTACATGAGCTTACAAACGGGCCCATAAAATCAATGCCCCATACATAAAAAATATCAACTTCAAGAATGGTATTGAGAGGCATCTCATCTTTCTTCAAAATTCCACCCGCTCTTTGACAATCGTTGCGCCTCTTCACAATTTCACTTGCATCTTTATACAAAGTTGGCCAGAAAAACCCACAGCTAAGAACCTTCAAAGCGGTCCTCGCCCCACCGTGATGAAAACCATAGGGAGAGGAATGACAAGCCTCTAAGATACTCAATTGCTCCTCCTCCGGAACACACCTTCGGATCACACCATCCGTGCAAATCTTGAACAAGTATGGCTCATCCTAATAGAAATCCAAACTATCCCGCTTGAGCTTCTTCCTTTGGTTAGAAGAGAGCTCACATAGGACTATACCAGTCACAAGGAAATTAGCAAAGTCCACAAATCATGGCATACCATTCACCGACTTATAAAGGAGTTGTTCATCGAGAAATGAATCATTGATCTCTAGGCCATCACGAGGCCTCCCCTCCTCCTCCAAGTGGGACAAGTGGTCCGCCACTTGGTTTTCACTACCCTTCCGGTCCACAATCTCCATGCCTCGAAGATACTCAATTGCTCCTCCTCCGGAACACACCTTCGGATCACACCATCCGTGCAAATCTTGAACAAGTATGGCTCATCCCAATAGAAATCCAAACTATCTCATTTGAGCTTCTTCCTTTAGTTAGAAGAGAGCTCATATGGGACTATACCAGTCACAGGGAAATTAGCAACGTCCATGAACCATGGCATACCATTCACCGACACAGAAAAGAGTTGTCTGTCGAGAAATGAATCATTGATCTCTAGGCCATCACGAGGCCTCCCCTCCTTCTCCAAGCAGGACAAGTGGTCTGCCACTTGGTTTTCACTGCCCTTCCGGTCCACAATCTCCAAATCAAACTCTTGAAGTAACAAGACCCATCACATCAGTCTAGCTTTAGAATCCTTCTTCGTCATCAAGTATCGGAGTGCGGCATGATCGGTATGTATTATGACTTTGGCGCCCACGAGATATGGCTGAAATTTTTCCATTGCGAACACAATAGTCAAAGGCTCTTTTTCAGTCACCGTGTAGTTCACTTGAGCATCATTCATGGTATTGCTCACGTAATAAACCGGATGAAATATTTTGTTCGCTCTTTGACACAAAATCGCCCCAACTGCAACATCGCTCGCATCACACATGAGCTCAAAAGGTAAGTTCCAATTGGGTGCAGTAATAATAGGAGTGGTGGTCAACTTGTGCTTGAGAAGTTCAAAGGCTTGCATACATCCCTCATTGAACACAAACTTGGCATCTTTTTCCAATAATTTGCACAAAGTATTAACTACATTAGAAAAATCCTTGATAAATCTTCTGTAGAACCCCGCATGCCCAAGAAAACGTCTAACCCCCTTGACAGAAGTAGGGGGTGCAAGCCTTGAAATCACCTCTATTTTAGCTTTGTCTACCTCTATACCATACTTTGAAATTTTATGCCCAAGAACTATGCTCTCATCAAACATGAAGTGGCATTTCTGCCAATTAAGCACAAGATCGGTTTCTTCACAACGGTCCAACACTCTATCAAGATTTTTCAAACATTCATCAAATGAGTCTCCCACAACACTGAAGTCGTCCATGAACACCTCCAAAATATCTTCCACCATATCAGCAAAAATGGCCATCATACACCGCTGGAAAGTAGTCGGCGCATTACAAAACCCAAAAGGCATCTTAGAAAAGGCAAAGGTGTCATATGGACAAGTGAAAGTGGTGTTCTCCTGATCTTCAGGAGAGCAATAGAAGGCACAAACCACAAGTTTGTCTAGCATTTGATCAAGAAAAGGCAATGGGAAGTGATCCTTGCGGGTCACCTTGTTCAACTTGCGGTAATCCATGCACACCCTCCAACTGGTGATAGTTCTGGTAGGAATCAACTCATTTTTTGCATTAGTCACCACGGTCATACCACCCTTCTTCGGCACACATTGCACTGGAAAAGTCCAAGAGCTATTAGAGATGGGTACATAACCCCAGCATCCAACCACTTGATCACCTCCTTTTTCATAACTTCTTGTATCGCCTCGTTCAACCTCCTTTGATGTTCAAAGGAGGGCTTTGCATCATCATCTAGAATAATCTTATGCATACAAAAGGCGAGGCTTATTCCCCAAATATCAGCTAGAGTCCATTTAATTGCCTTCTTTTGCTTTTGGAGCACTGCCAATGTGGCATCAACACGCACGTTAGTAAGACAAAAGGAAAGAATAACTGGAAAAGTTAAACTAGGGCCTATGAATTCATACCTGAGGTGTGGAGGAAATGGATTCAACTCTAACATCGGAGATTCCTCGATTGAGGGATTTTTTGGTGGAGTCTTCCTATTCTCAAGACCCAAAGAGAGTTTCCTAGGCTCAAAAGAGTAAGAGCCCATTCCCTGTAAAGCATTGACACACCCCACACGGCCTTCATCCTTATTTACATCAAGATTCAACAAAACCTATCATCAATTATAACTGCCGTGACAAGATCCACAAAAGAGCACACTTCAGTACAGTTAGGCTGCTTCATTGACTTGCATACATGAAAGACCACTTTTTCATCACCCACTCGGAAAGTGAATTCCCCTTCTTCCATATCAACTAAGGCATTCCCAATTGCAAAGAAAGGTTTTCCCTAGATTATAGGCACCTCAAAATCGACCTCATAGTCAAGAATCACAAAATTCGCTGGCAAGATAAATTTGTCCATCCGGATAAGAACATCATCAATAATACCCAATGGTCTTTTCATTGATCTATCTGCCATTTGCAATCTTATGAAAGTCGTCCTCGGTTGCCCAATACACAAAGTCTTGAAAACTGAGCAGGACATCAAGTTAATACTTTCCCCCAAACCACATAGAGCTCTAGCAAAGTTGGCACTCCCAATGGTGCAAGGAATTGTGAAAGCAACTGGATCTTATAACTTCGGAGCCATTGAATGCACTATTGCACTCACTTGGTGGGTCATCTTGATATTTTCACATTCCATGGATCTTTTCTTCGTCATCAAGTCTTTCATGAATTTTGCATAACCCGGCATTTGTTCTAGAGCCTCCACCAAAGGCACATTAATGGATAAGTTCTTCATCATGTCAATGAATTTTTTAAACTGATTCTCATTTTTCTACTTTGCTAGCCTTTAAGGATAAGGTGGAGGTGGCCTTGGCAAAGGTGCCTTGGCTTTAGGCACAACCATTTCCGGCATGTCTATTACGTGTTCCCTAGACGGGTTCACGTCATTCTGTGATTCCACCTCTGTGTCTTTGTATCACGACCCGGATTTCCCACCCTCGGGAGTCGTGATGGCACCTACTAATGTGAGTAATCCTTTAACTACGTATCTCATTATCCAATTATTTCTTTTTAACAATTATAAGGCGATAATGTGACAACAGCAAAAATTCAAATTTAAGCGGAAGACAACGATAACATATATGAAAACTATATCTATTACAAATACTTAAGCCTTAACCACACAAAACCTAGTGTCACCGTGTCACAGACGGTCTAAGATTTAGTACATACAAAGTCTGAAGAAAATTTCAATACACTATTTCTGAATATAAAGAAAAATGAAACAGGAAATAAGGGTAGAGGAGATGCCAGGGCCTGCGGACGCCTACAGGTCTACCTTGGATCTTCGTGTGGATTGAAGGTAGCCTCCAAATACGGTCCGAAGTCAACAACACCGGGATCTGTACAAAAGAGTGCAGAGTATAGCATCAGCACAACCGACCTCATATGCTGGTAAGTGTCTAGCCTAACCTCGGCGAGGTAGTGACGAGGCTAGACCAGACTACCATATAAAACTGTACAATTCAAATATATACAGCAAAAAAGAAATACAGGAATAACCAATCAAAATGGGAGGGGAGCATGCCGTTGGGGGAGATAACAATCCGAATAGAAGGATATCAAATAACCAAAATAAACAACATAACTCGGATATCAAACAAGAATAAAATCAATAAATGCACGGCATCACCCTTCGTGCTTTTACTCTCGTCCTTACCAAAGCAATCAAATAACAAGAGTGTGCACGGCATCACCCTTCATGCTTTTACACTCTTTCCTCACCACATAATCAATAAAATCGGCATAGAATGGTACATCGTGCAGCACGACAACACCCTTCGTGCTTTACACTCTTTCCTCAGAATAGTACACGGCATCACCCTTCGTGTTTTACATTCTTTCCTCACAAAACAAACAATGCACGACATCACTCTTCGTGCTTTAAATCTCTTCCTCACCCCAACAACAATCACAAATAATAGGGCAAGGGAATAAATGAAATTGCAATAAGAACCCCGGCAAGGGAGATAACAAATAAATCAACAATAGCCCAGCAAGGGTGACAACATAATGATCTCTTTTCTTTGTCACTTTTACTTCAAAATTTGCTTCACAACTCGAGCCTATGCTCTAGAGGTTCAATTGTCACTTACACTTTCACAATTCATTATACAACTTGAGCCAATGCTCATCGATGTTCATAGGTCGCAATTCCTTCCACAAACTTTATACAACAAATAAAAACTACCACTAAGGCATGAAAGATACAATGAAGTCATGATAATCACAATACAAAGACTTAGGGGCATGCAAGATACCAACGTATAGATGCTCGTCACCAAGATTATACGTCGTACTCAACAATTACCACATAGCAAATAGGACTAGACTCCTAATCCCTCAAGCTAAGGTTAGACCAAACACTTACCTAGATGCCTCGAACACAATTCACGATTCAACTATAGCTTTACCACTTGATTCCACCGCCAATGCGCTCGTATATAGTCACAAGTTACTTAATCACATCAATAAACGCTAGATGAATCAATTCGAATGCATAAGAATGAATTTTCCAAGGTTTTACCCAAAAGTCAAAAATACCCGCAGGCCCACATAGTCAAAACTCGAGGTTCGAACCAAAACACGATCACCCATTCCCCCACGAACTCAAATACATAATTTGTTTTAAAATCGGACCTCAAATCGATGTCCAAATCCCCAATTTTTGAAAAACCTAGGTTCTACACAAAACACCCAATTTCCCCCATGAAAATCATCGATTTAAAGTTGAAATCATATTAAAAGATGTTAAGAATTGAAGAAAGTTAGTTAAAAATAACTTACAATGGATTTGGAGAAGAAGAAATCCTTGAAAAATCGCCTAAGTGTGTTTATGTTTTGAGAGAATATGAAAAATGGGTTTAAAATCATCTAAATATAAAAGTTGTCGGTCTCTGATATGGAAATTGCAAACAGGAGTTCGCAATTGCAAACCCCGACCTCTAATGTCTTGGGAATTGCGAACCGGCGCACCCCAAGGCGACACACTAGATCTAATGAAACCCTTTTCAAGCAAATCTTGCAACTGCTCCTTTAACTCTTTCAACTTAGGCGGGGCCATACGATACGGTAGAATAGAAATGGGTTGAGTGCCTGGAGCCAAATCAATGCAAAAGTCAATATCCCTGTCGGGTAGCATACCCGGCAGGTCTGAAGGAAAAACCTCGGGAAACTCACGAACGACGGGCACAGAATCAATAGAAAGAACCTCAGCACTAGAATCATGAACATAGGCCAAATAGGCTAAACACCCCTTCTCGACCATACGTCGAGCCTTTACATAAGAGATAATACTATGGGTAAAATGACCAGGAGTACTTCTCCACTCTAAATGAGGTAGACCCGGCAAGGCTAAGGTCACAGTCTTGGCATGACAGTCCAAGATAGCATGGTAAGATGATAACCAGTTCATCCCCAATATGACATCAAAATCAACCATGTCTAGAAGAAGCAAATCTATACGAGTCTCAAAACCTCCAATCACAACTATACATGAATCATAGACTCGATCTACTATAATGGAATCACCCACCAGTGTAGACACATAAACAGAAGCACTCAAAGAATCACTAGGCATCAGCAGATACGATGCAAAATAAGATGACACATACTAGTAGGTAGACCATGTATCAAATAACACTGAAGCATCTCTATCACAAACCAGAATTATGCATGTAATAACTGCATCTGAAGCCTCAGCCTCGAGCCTGGCTGGAAGAGCTTAACATCGCGGATGGGCCTCACCACCTTGAACTATATCTCTAGGGCGGCCTGCTGCTGGCTGGCCTCCACCTCTAGCAGACTGAGCTCCACTTTAAGGACATCTACCTCCATCTCTAGCACCTCTACCCCCACCTCTAGCTGGTTGGGCAGGCTGTGGAACACTCGGTGGCTGAACCATGGCACGGGAACCTTGATGCTGAGAGCTACTCGGTGCTCGAGGGCAAAACCTAGCAATGTGACCTACATCACCACAAGGGTAACTAGCCCTCAGCTGCTATGGCTGCTGACCCTAACAACTTGAATGACCACCCCAAAAACTCTGAAGCGGCGGTGCAGTGATAGGAGGTGGTGGTGCATTATAGGACTACTAATCAGATTACTGCATCTGAGGACCACGACCACCTGAAGCACCGTGAGAAACCTGAAGTGCCGACTGACAAGGCCTAGGAGAATGGCCTCTATCATATGAATCTCTACCTCTAGATAAGGTACCACTGAACCTGCCTGAATGACGGGGCCTCTTGTTTTCCCCATGACCACCCCCTGTGATAGAACCATCTCAACTCTCCGAGCCACATTGGTCGCCTCGTAGAAGGATATCTCACTCCCAGTCTCTCTAGCCATCTGAAGACGAATCGACTGAGTAAGTCCATCAATGAACCTCCTCACCCTCTCTCTCTCTCGGTGGGAAGTATGATAAGAGCATGGCAAGCCAAATCGATGAATCCGGTCTTGTACTGGGTGACAGTCATAGAACCCTGCTGGAGACGCTCAAACTGCCTCCGATAGGCCTCTCTCTGTGTGATAGGGAGAAAATTCTCCAGAAATAGCTGCGTGAACTGCTCCCAGGTCAAGGCTGGCAATCCGGCAAGTCTAGCCAAGCAATAATCTCTCCATCAAGTCTTGGCGGATCCAGACAAGCGAAAAGTGGAAAAATTAACCCCGTTGGTCTCAACTATCCCCATGTTCCTAAGAACCTCGTGATAGTTGTCTAGATAATCCTGGGGATCCTCAATAGATGCACCGCTAAAGGTAGTAGTGAAAATCTTGGTGAACCTGTCCAATCTCCACAAAGCATCGGTAGATATAGCTGCTCCATCACCGGTTTGAGCTACCACACCCGGCTAAACTGTTCCAACTGGATGAACTACTAGAGTCTAAAACTGGGGAGCTACCTAATCTAGAGTGCGAGTAGCAGGAGTTTGGGCTCCTCCTCCAGCCTGAGAAACGGTTGGTGCTACAGGAAGCAAATCTACCCAGATGACACTCTCCATAAAGCCTACTAGTCGGACCAGAGTATCTGAAGAACTAGGGTAGAAACAAACCCCTCTGGAACCTGAGCTGGGCCTACCAGAACTGCTGAGGCCGGAACCTCATCATCAAAATCAACCTGAGGCTTTGTTGCGGGTGTTGCTGCCCTTGGCTGAGCTCTGCCCCTACCTCGGCCTCGCTATCTACCCCTCGTGGGATTTGCTACTGGGGGCTCGAGCTGCTGGTCAGCGAATGAGGAAGCATGCATTCTCCGCATTTGCGAGAGAACATAATAGAAATTCAATCAGCATTGAGAAACTAAACCGCGTGACAGGAAAAAAAAGATGTGAAATTTTTCCCAACTCTGTAGCCTCTGGGGGATAAATACAGATGTCTCCATATCAAACTCCTACTAAGCTTGTGTGTGAACTGTAAGACCCATGTAACGCAGAGCTCTGATACCAACTTATCACGACCCGGATTTTGCACCCTCGGGAGGTTTGATGGCGCCTACTTATGTGAGCTAGGCAAGCCAATCCTTTAACTACTTACCTTATTATCCAAGTATTTCTTTTTAACAATTATAAGGCGATAACATGACAATAGCAGAAATTTAAATTTAAGAGGAAGACAATGACAATATATATGAAAACTATATCTATTACAAATACTTAAGCCTTAACCACCCAAAACCTGGTGTCATAGTGTCACAGACTACATACAAAGTCTAAAGAAAATATCAATACACTATTTCTGAATATAAAGAAAAATGAAATAAGAAAATAAAGGTAGAGGAGATGCCAAGGCCTGCGGACGCCTGCAGGTCTACCTTGGATCTCCGCGTGGACTGAAGGTAGCCTCCAATTACGGTCCAAAGTCAACAGCACTGGGATCTGCACAAAAGAGTGCAGAGTGTAGCATCAGCACAACCAACTCCATGTGCTGGTAAATGTCTAGCCTAACCTCGTACCAGACTACCATATAAACATGTGCAGTTCAAATATATATAGCGAAAAAAAAATACAAGAATAACAAGTCAAAATGGGAAGGGGAGCATGTTGTTGGGGGAGATAACAATCCGGATAGAAGGACATCAAATAACCAAAATAAACAACATAACTCGGATATCAAACAAGAATCAAATCAATAAATGCACGGCATCACCCTTCGTGCTTTTACTCTCGTCCTTACCAAAGAAATCATATAATAAGAGTGTGCACGGTATCACTCTTCGTGCTTTTACTCTCTTTCCTCAACATATAATCAATAAAATCGGCACAAAATGTTATATCGTGCAGAACGGCATCACCCTTCGTTCTTTACACTTATTCCTCACAATAATACACGGAATCATCCTTCGTGCTTTACACTCTTTCCTCACAAAACAAACAATGCACGGCATCACCCTTCGTGCTTTAACTGTATTCCTCACCCAAACAACAATCACAAATAATAAGGCAAGGGAATAAATGAAATTGCAATAAGAATCCTGGCAAAGGAGATAACAAATAAATCAACAATAGCCCGGCAAGGGTGACAACATAATGATCTTTTTTCTTTCTCACTTTTACTTCACAACTCGAGCCAATGCTCTAGAGGTTCAATTGTCACTTGCACTTTCAAAATTCATTATAAAACTTGAGCCAACGCTCCTCGATGTTCATAGGTCACAATTCCTTCCACAAACTTTATACAACAAATAGAAACCACCACTAAGGCATGAAAGATACAACAAAGTCACGATAATCACAATACAAAGACTCACGGGCATGCTAGACACCAATGTAAAGATACTCGTCACAATGCCTATATGTTGTACTCAACAATTATCACATAGCAAATAGGACTCAACTCCTAATCCCTCAAAATAAGGTTAGACCAAACACTTACCTCGATGCCTCAAACGCAATTCACGATTCAACTATAGCTTTACCCCTTGATTCCACCGTCAATTCACTCGTATCTAGTCACAAGTTAATCAATCACATCAATAAATGCTAGATGAATCAATTTGAATGCATAAGCATGAATTTTCCAAGGTTTTACCTAAAAGTCAAAAATCGCCCCCGGGCCCACATGGTCAGAACCTGAGGTTCGAACCAAAAGTCGATCACCCATTCCCCCACGAACTCAAATACATAACTTGTTTTGAAATCGAACCTCAAATCGAGGTCCAAATCCCTAATTTTTGAAAAACCTAGGTCCTACCCAAAACACCCAATTTCCCCCATGAAAATCATTAATTTGAAGTTGAAATCATGTTAAAAGATGTTAATAATTGAAGAAAGTTAGTTAAAAATGACTTACAATTGATTTGGAGAAGAAGAAATCCTTGAAAAATCGCCAAAGTGTGTATATGTTTTGAGAGAGTATGAAATATGGGTTTAAAATCGTCTAAATATAAAAGTTGTAGGTCTCTGATATTGGAATTGTGAACAGGAGTTCGCAATTGCAAACCCCAACCTCTGCTGGCTTGGGAATTGTGAAGCAGGGCTCGCATTTGCGAACCTTTCAGAATTGCTGGACTTTTGCATTTGCGAAAACAATGTCGCATTTGTGATGTCCACATTTGTGACTCATATGTCGCATTTGCAATAACTGGCCAAATGAAAAACTTTGCATTTGCAAAGAAAATCTCGTATTTGCGAGAGGTAGCTGGCCTGGGCTTCTTTCGCAATTGCAACATGCCGCTCGTATTTGTGATGCGAAGCCTGCAGGCCTGCTATGCACAGTTGAAAAACCTACAATTTTCTAAGTTCAAAATGCACCCCGTGGCCTATCCAAAACTTACCCGAGCCCTGGGGGCTCCATACCAAATATACACCCAACCTAAAAAACATCCTACGGACTTATTCTGTACTCAAATCACCAAAATAACATCATGAACATCAAATTAAACCTCAAGATCAATGTAATTTCTCAAAACTTCTTTAAACATCAAATTTGCATTTAAGGTCCGAATCCCGTCAAACGGATTCTATTTCTTACCGAACTTCGCAAAATTCTCTTAAATCATATGTACGACCTGTATCGGGTGCCGAAACCAAAATACGGGCCCGATACCAACATGTTCTAGTCAAAATTAATTTTCAAACCTTATGAACAATTTCAGAGATCAATTTTTTTCAAAAATTCATTTCTCGGGCTTGGGACCTCAGAATTCGATTCCGGGTATATGCCCAAGTCCCATATTTTCCTACAGACCCTCCGGGATCGTCGAAATACGAGTCCGATCTGTTTACCCAAAAGTTGATCGAAGTTAAATTAATTCATTTTATAGTCAAAATTTATCATTTTTCATAGATTATTTCACATATAGGCTTTCCAGCTACACGCTCGGACTACACGCGCAAATTGAGGTTATGCTAAAAGAGGTTTAAGTTCTCAGAATGCAAAATTCATTTTAAAAACAAGTGATAACCTTTTAGGTCATCACACTTTGATATCAATCCTCACTTCTTCATTCACGTTCTTATCAATCACATTTTCAACCACCAAAGGGATCTCATCTTATTGCAACTCAACTTCATCACTCAAAATTGCTTGTTGATTGGAGGCATTCACATCCACCACCTCATCCACTCCTTGTAGTTACCGCCATTGTATGCCCAATATTGTTCCCACCCTTTGGGTTTACTACCATATCACTAGGTAGAGCCCACTTAGGGCGAGTGTTCAAGGATTGTGAGATTTGGCCTAATTGAACCTCCAAGTTCTTGATAGAGTGGGAAGCCAACTGAGCATCAGAGTCCACATTTTTTTCATCATATGTTCAAATATCATTTCAATTCTCCCTATTTTTAGGTTCGATAAACTAGGACCTTGGGATGGAAATGGGGGTAGACTGTTGGCTTGTTGATACATTGGAGGCCTTTAAAAACTTTGCCCCCGATTTCCTTGGTTGTTGTTGTTCTAACCCCCCTGATTGTTGTTTCCACCCCAATTGTTGTTGTTGCCATTATCATTCCAATTGCCCTGATTGTTCTGATTATTGCCCTGATTGCCCCAATTTGAATTTTGATTGTAGTTCCCCAAATTGTTGTTGCCTTGTTGTTGTTGATTTACCCAATTGCCTTGGGGTCTCTATTATTGTTGGTTAGAATAATTGCCCCTCTGGCCTTGATAGTTATTCACGTATTGCACTTCTTCATTTTGCTCATCATAACTTTCATCTTGGAACCCACCACTATCTTGGTCAAATTGATCCGAACTCCCTTGGCTTTGGTGGCTTCTTTGTCTCTATTTGTTCACTAGCACATTGACACCCTCCATAGCATTCACTTGTTGTGGAGACTGAACCTGTTGTAGTTGTTCCTTTGCAAGTTAGTTCATTGTGGTTGTCAATTCTGCTATTGCCTGACCGTGATCATGAAGTTCTTTGTGCAAATGAATGACCGTGGGGTCACCCTGAGGCACATTTGCTCTACTTAGCCATGTGGAGGACGTGTCAGCCATTTCACCTAATATTGCATTAGCCTCATCATATGGTGTGTTCATGAAATTTCCCCCGGCGAGTTGTTTCACAATGCATTTATTAGTGGTGTTAAGGCCCCGGTAGAAGGTTTGTTGTATCATTGCCTCGGTCATATCATTACTGGGGCACTTTTTCACCATAGTTCGGTATCTCTCCCATATTTCATGTAATAGTTTGTCGGGTTCCTATTTGAAGGATAAGATTTCATCCCTCAAAGTTTCCATATGCCTCGGTGAGAAAAACTTTATTTACCGTGAAAATGGTAACAATAATTAAATTTATAAATAGAATTTTAAAAATACGTGATCTATTCTCGAGCTAGTTTGTAAGGGTGATTAGTGCTAAACATGGAGTAAAACAGTAAAGATCAAGCTAGCCAAAATAATAATCGAACCAGTAGGGGGACTTTCCCGGGCTTACAACAAGCCAATAGACACCTCGAGACTAGGCCTCGAGCCTACCTCGGGCCTACCAAAGGTAGTCTTATCGAAGGCAGTCGGGAAGGAGATAACAGATAAGTATATGTATACAATGCTTTATACCGCCAATCTTGAGTTAAATGATGAGGAACAAACGAAGAACAATAAAATGCTAGAGCGACCTTGGGGTTGAAGAACACAGATAACTTAGAATAAAGAGATAAAGAGAGATATTATTGCTTTCTTTGTAAGGCCAATAGGATATATCCCTCACAAGGTGTTGGTGACCCTTCTTTTATAGGAAAAAGGGGGTGTCCAAACTTAATATGAAATAAACTATACAATAAAAGAACGAGATGTGACAGCCTGCTTTTCTTTGTAGGAGAAATCGCGTCGAGCCATTTGGAGAAGTCTTATGGGCCCCAGACATATCCCTGGGGAATATATTTGCCCATCAAGGTCTTAATCGATGCTTGATCTGGGCAAGGCATCGTCTAGGTCTCGAGGGGGTACCGAACTGAGATCTCATGCCTTTGGGATTTGCTCTTCGAAGCACTATGTCAAGGAAAATTGGCCTCCCAATTTTCTCGCATACAGATAGTCTTCGCGTTTTTTAGCAGGAAGTGATAAGAAATGTTTCTGACGCTCCTCCTCGTGGTCCTCAACATGCCATTATGCCGATGGCTCAACCTTTCTTCAAAGAAGTCGAGGCATTTTTCCTTCCCGCTTCTTTAAAACCTTTTAGTAATGTTATGTGTGAGCACGTGATTTTTGCCCCAAGCAAATTGTTCCAAAATATAGGCAAAAATAATTTTTGAATTTGTGTGGCAATTTGTTGA
>MU704329.1:2523-12793 GCA_026770625.1 Nicotiana glauca
TTGCAATAATAAAATAAGCAATTATAGGAGAGAAATTAGATATAGATTGAGAGAGATTGAGAGAGATTGATGCATTGGTGAGTAAAAATGAAAGAATGAAGGGGTATTTATAGTTGAGAATTGGGAAAAAGTATAATTATATAAAATTTGGGGTTAAAATAAAGTTTGGGGGCCAAATGACTATTTTTAAAGTTCCAAACGGTTGAAAATTAAAGGCCAACGGCTAGATTTTAAAAATCTGACCGTTGGTCTTTTTTTAAAATTTTTTTTTTTAAAAGAGCCGTTGGAGCCCGTTAGACCTGGTTGAACCGGCCAAGGCCCGCCTGCCGGTCCCGGGCTTAGCGATCTCGAGCTCGTGGGCTTGAAGACGTGAACCGGCATGCCCCGGGCTTCCTACATCATTAGGGACCGGCCCTCTAGGACCGTTTAGCCCATTAAGACGACCGGGCCCGATCCTAGCCCAGCCCACCATACAACATTAACATAAACTATGTTTCCTCTTGGATCCAAATCCACCCGGTCCAGACCCGAGACCGAATAACACCCTAAAACCCCTCTCGTCTCCTTCCCCTCCTTCTTTCTTTCCTAGTATTCTCCCTATTCCCCTCCTCTCTGTTCCTCTTTTCCTTTTCTTTCTTTCTTTCTTCTTACATTCTCACTTTATTTTAATTTTTGTCAACTCTTAAAGCATCAATGGACCTAGTAGCTGGAAAACCCACTCAGTCATACATATAATTTATTCCAAAATTTTACATACATCAATGGTGATGGGTCTTGGAGTTTAAAATTTTAATGACTTAGACCATTTTGATTTGATATATCCAAAGATTTACCCGAAGTTTATTTAATGTTAGAGTCAGTGCAAATTGAAAAGCAAATAGAGGATCCTTTGTCTTGGTGTTATTTTTTTCTTCACCTACAATGCCCCAATTTTTTTTCTACTTATACTTCGTTGTGATTCGGTAATTTCTTTGCATGTTTACTGGAGTATTAATTTTGAACTAGGTATATTGGGATTTTTATTGAATTTTTGATTGATTGTGAGTTGATTGCCTCCTCTGTTTTTCTGGTGAATGGCGTTTTCCCGACGATAGTCCGGTGGCTTTTTATCGGCGATGATGATGGAGATCAGTTGGTTCTGGAGTCTTCAAAAGTACCTCATTATTCTTTAAATAATAAATTTTTTTTAGGGCCATAATATGTTTCTGGATCCGGATAAATATGTTGTATTTTAATGTATGGGTTGCAAATGACCCGGATAAACAGATGGCTGCCACGTGTCATTTTAAAAGTGGGTCCGAGTTGACCATTAATTGGAGGGGTAAATATATTTAAATGGGGTGACAGCGGGAATAAAAACCTTCGAATAGTATAACGGAAGCTATCTATAACTAATTGGCAAAATACACAGTTCACCCATTCACCTTACACCCAAATTCCTATTACACATCTGTTGATCACGGGTTTAACTTTACACACCAAACCTTTCAAACTGTCTGTCAATTATACACTAATTTAGCTATGTATCACCCGCGTGTTACACACGTAAAACAAGCATGTGAATGATAAAACTTCCATGTCACAAGTTTATAAAACATCCACATGTCTAATTTTTAAGTTTTTTCCTTTTTACACTAATTAACAAATAAATAAAAAGGGAAAAATAACCCCTCCCTCTCTTGTCTTCTTCCCCGGCCTAACACCCTTCCCCAATCTGTGTCATCCCCCTTCTCCCCCCCCCCCCAAAATCCACACAGAAAACTCTTCTTCCACTGCTTTATATTGTCCAAATGCCCCTTCCCCAACCCCCTTCCCCTAGCCGGTTTCATTTCCCCTCCGCCTATTTCGTCTTCTTCCCAGACAACCTTCTCCCATTTTGCTTCTTTTTTTTTTGGTTGCTCAAGATTTAAAATTTCTCCGAAATAATTCAACCATTTTGTTTGAATTTAAGTTTTTAATTTTTTATTTTGAAATTTAGTTGACTAAGTGGCCTTTGTGATTAATTTAATTTTGCCAACAAAAGATCTAAAATTTTCCTTTTTCGTTATTTTTTTTGGCTCATAATTATCGAGCTTTGTGAAAGGAAAAAATAATGATAGAAAAACAGGGTGGGTCGGAGATGGAGTTTCATGCGAAATTCCTACCGGTGAAGTTTTTTGGGTATGTTGTTTGTGTGCATCTATTTGGATGTTGCAGCTCGTAGTTTTGTGATAATTGTGGTGAAGTTTTCTTTACAAAGAAGAAGGGGTTGAAATGGTGGAGAAGGCGGTGCAATGGTGGGGAAGGTGGTGCACTGATTGTTGGGTATTTTTTATTTGAGCGGGTCGGTTCGGTAAAGGTGTAAGTTGATTAAAAGGGTGCTTTTAAATTCAGAGATGCGCGTGTATATACAGCATTGAATAGTAACTATGCTGGTCAAAGTAGTGCGTAATTGACACACATTTGAAAGGTTTGAGTTTAAATTTATACCCGCGGTTAACAGAGAAGTATACAGGGATTTGGGTGCAAGGTGAATATGTAAACTATGTATTTTGCCTAACTAATTTCTGATAGTAAAAGGACACGTCTAGCCCTTTTCTGTTTTTTCTAATAATCCAGTATCTTTTTAACTGGACTGGTACTGACACAACATAATTACTCATTTCTAACGTTAAAATGGTTTTCTTAGTTTTTGGGTTATTTATAGCTATATCACATAGAGAGGAAAAGCAAAAATTGAGATGGCATTACTTATCGGATAATTGAACCCACATAAAATTTGCTCAAGACGAAGTTCTAAAACAAGGGAAAGCTGTTAGAAAATGAGAGATGACCATAACCTTAAATTAAAAGGTTAAAATTCATGCACTTCTCAAACAAAGATTATTAAGATATAAAATTGTCCATATTAAAAGAAATAAATGATGAAATATTATCATTTGGGAGTAGAGGAGATACTAGGGCTACAACAATTTAAGAATCTGAAGGCGGGGGGAAGTGCAGAAAATTTTCATTTAACTTGTTGGCAGTTGGCACGTCCTTGTTTAGGGCAATCTGGTCTAAACAAATGTCAATTGACGCACTTAAAATCTTAATAATTACTTATCACTTTTATCTTATTCTCTTTTATTTATAGTTAGCTAACAATTTTTAAACTCTTTTTATCACTCCAAATACTGAAATACTCTCAATGAGATAATAAATGGCCGATCCAATTACAGGCTTCAGAATTCAATTGCTGAAATAGCTCTAATAAGGTAACTTTCTCAATAACTTTTTTATCACTGCTATTCTGCCTACAAAATGTGGAAATTCATGTGCTGCCATTATTTGAACGGGTTTTATTCTATATGGTTTTATATTAGAGGAGAACCACATAAATGTAGCATTCCTGTCAAAAGTGATTTTATTCTGAAGGGTAGACCTCCGATTTTGAATAAAGCAACATTTACTACTCCTCCCGCTTCACAATAAGTGTCCAATTTGCTTTTAGCACGTCCATTAAGAAATTAAATTCTATACAAAAATATCTAGTACGAGTAAACTACCCCTAATTAAACATTTAATGTTAGGAGTAAGAAATTTTTTTAGGGATATGTACATAGGGTTATTTTATAAAAACAAATTGAATTTTTTGTTGATTACATAACTGGACACTTATTTTGAACCAAAATAAAAAAGTAAATTTGACACTTATTGTGAACCGGAGGGAGTACTTAATTGTACCTGTTAGTTGAAATTGTATGGGGTCAAATTCTGCCCACTACGATAGCAACGACCCACGACTAAGCAATAGTCGAAGCGAGGGTACGACCTACGAATGTCGGAGTGAAAACGTGCCCTCAGGTCACGTCGTCTTCTCGAAAGCACGTGACCTATCTCTGTATTATTTTATTATTTCGAGGGGGTTCTCCTGTTATATAAAGGAGGATCCCAATGTTGTAAAGGGGATCAGATCTTTTTCTAATACAAGCTTTCTCTCTCTTTCTCCCTCTATCTCTCTATCTCTTCCTATCTTGAATATTCATTCTATCAAAAGCAATAAGATATATATTTCACATTTCTAGGTCTCATTATCTTCGATTACGATTTGCCCTTGATTTATTTTGATTGTATTCACTTGCAAAGTATTTGTTATCTTTCGAGTCAAACAATTTGGAGCCGTCTGTGGGGATTTGGGCAATCGAAATCATAGTTTGCACTTAGAATATCAAAAATAAACCACCATCCTTCACACCCTACTGAAATCAAAAAATGGCAGAAAATGACGCAAGAATGAAAGTAATAGCAGGCGTCAAAACCAATCTCATAGGCCCCCTCAACGAGGTCGGTAGAGAAAACATCTTGAGCACAACACCTGGTAGCACACGGGAGGGAGAAATCTCACCCTCTCCATCAGAAGATCTGACGATCTTGCACTAAAAGGGAGCTTCCACGACTGTAGTCAAAGAAACACCACCCCTGGTGGTCAAGAAACTACTGAAAGAGTGGCTGATGAACACCCTAGGCAGCTTGCTCGAAAAATCGCCCCAAAGCAACATTAAGAACCCGTCGACGATAGACATCACTACCACCAGTGAACCCGATACTGTACGCACAAACAACAACCACACCAATGACCAGACCAGCGATGACACACTTGAAGCCATCCTTAAAAAAATGGAGAAAATGGAGAATGAAAACAAGGCACTTCGGGATCAAATGAAAGAGCATCAGGAAAGAGTAGACAAAATTCCCGTCGCTCCTAGGTTACTACCGAAGTGCGACGTGGGAAGATGCGTCGAACAGCCATATAGCGAAGAGGCTGCCCCTCACCCGATCCCAAAAACCTTCAAGCTGCCACCTTACTTAAGGATATATGATGGGACGACAGACCCCGAAGACTACCTGATCCACTATGTGAACGCTGTGAAGGGTAACGATCTGTCAAAGGTTCAGAGAAACGTTGACGGGAGGGGGCGTTACTATGGTACTCGCAGTTGCCAGCCAGAACGATATCAACATTCAAAGAAATGGCGGATAAGTTCGCTACCGCCCACACATGAGCAAAGGAAGCAGAGGCCAGGATCAACGATATCTTTGCCGTCAGACAAATCGCAGGTGAGGGACTCAGGGACATCCTATCCAGATTCAACAGAGTAAGGATGAGCCTACCAAACCTATCGGAAGGCATGGCGGTCGCAGCTTTCCAAAATGGGCTGAGCAGAGATGGTTCGAGAGCAACCAAAAAGCTACTGAGCCAACTCATGAAGTATCCTCCCACCACATGGGAGGAGATCTACAACGCCTACTGTGCCGAGGTACGAGCAGATGAGGATGACCTCAACGGACCAACCCAGCAGCTCACGATGATACACTCAGAAGCAAGGAGGGATCGACACAGTGAGGGCCGGCGGGAATAGCCCTCATGCTTCAACAAAGAAAGGCATCAGCCTTACATCAGATCCTCGCATCCACCACTACCAATACACATAGAAGCACTGCAGCGACATGTTGCCCCACTTCGTAATGAAAGAGGTATTCCCCCTTTATTGTCTGCCCATAACTTTTGCGTGTCTACCTCAGAAATAGTGAACGCACTGGAGAAGCTGGTCACCAAGGTACAATGGCTGCAGAAAATGAAATTAGACCCCGCCACGAGGAAGTCAAATGTCATGTGCGAGTTCCACCAAGAACGAGGGCACAAAACCGAAGATTGCATAGGGCTACGACAGGAGGTAGTCAGAATGCTGAACCAAGGATATTTGAGAGAGCTGCTCAGTGATAAGGGAAAGATCAACTTCGCACGAGGGCAGGAACAACCTCAAGGGCCGCCAAAGCCACCTTCGGCAGCATACACCATCAACATGATCGTCGGAGGAGGCGACGATTCAGCAATCAACCATGTAAAGTTCACCACCTCGCACAAACTGAAACGAATAATCACCCACGAACGGTATGACGACTTCGAAGAGAGTATCACCTTTGATAAGTCTGATGCCGACGGTTTGTCTTTTACTCATTATGATGATTTGGTCATAACTTTACGTATTGCTGACACTGATGTTAAGAGAATCATGATTGATGACGGAAGCGGCGCCTGTATTATCCATCCAAGAGTCCTCGTGCAAATGAGGCTCAAAGATAAGATAATACCGCGTTGCATAACACTGACAGATTTTAACAATGCAGTGGAACGAACCTCCGGGGATGTATCATTGTCGATTTTAGCAGGAGGAGTTACACTGGAAACTACTTTCCACATCATGAACCAAGAAATAGCCTACAATGCCATCATAGGACGCCCATGGATACACGCCATGCGGGCAGTCCCCTCAAGCTTCTACCAAGTGATCAAGCTCCCCACCCCTTGGGGAGTGTTTAGCATTTGGGGCGAGCCGTGCACCGCGCAAGAATGCTACTGAATCGCTCAAAACTTCTCACACACCAAACAGTTGAAAGGAGCAAGTGCGGAAGCATAGCAATCAGCCGTGTCGGGGACTAAGGTCGACCCGAAAATGGAAGCCATCAAAGATCCGGACATCGTAGAAGCCTGCAAAGCAATGGTCGAGGATCTATGATAGCATCACTGATAAGGATGGAGTTTTGAATGCTCCAAGAAGGCCATTTACAAGATCTCAAGCTAAGGAATTGTAGACTAAGGTTGTTGGACTTCAATATCAAATAAAGAAGCTTCTAACTATAGAGGAAGTGCTCAAGACCAAGGGACAAGAATTGTCTAAGTTTTACAATTATTTGGTGGTTCAAATTGAAGTCAAAGAGGAGGTAGATTGGGTCACCCAAACCAGCCCTTGAAGTACACCAAATGGGCTCAAAATGAGTTTAAAAGAGGACCAAATGGAGGTGTTACAAAAGTAGCCCAATTGGGGTCCAAACCAATGGCCCAAACTATTTGTTTTAAGGCCCAAATCTGCCCCAAATGATCTTGGCCGCCCCCTCCATTCAATATTGATGGCTATTGTGACCCCTAAATGCCCTTACCTAATTTAGATGACTTTATAGCAACCCCTTACATTATTTTAAGGTTTTTCTACTCCTATAAATAAGGGATTCTTCTCATTCATAAGACACAACATTATTGATTAAGTATATCATACTTTGAGAGTTCTTTTGAACATTTGTTACTTGTGCTTTGAGATTTATCTTTCAACCTTTACTAGTTCATAGTTCCAGGTAGTAAGATTACTTCTCTTTTATGATATCTTTGATTTCTTTGTGGTATTCTTAGAAGGCGATTAATACTAGTTGTTAATTATTGTCTCAAGTTGCTCGTAAAGCGGTCAAGATCCAAATCTATTGTTTTGGTTTGCTTTTTAAGTAAAGGCGTTTGATTTGTTCCATAAATCAAAATGTTGTTACTTTGATCTTGTCAAGACTATAGAACTTTCGTTCTTGGAAGTTCTTGGAATTCTTTCCTTGAATCTTTCCCATATCCTTTATTTTCATCTATTTAATTCTAGTTGTTCAATTCCTTGTTGTTATTGCTTCCGTATTTACTTCTCATATTCTTACTCTAGTTTGGATTCCCGACCTAGTTGTTATCAAGTGGTATCAGAGCGGTTCTATCAAGATTTCGTTCTTGATAATTCTTGGGATATCTTGAATACTAAGAGCAAAGAAAAAAAAATAAAAATAAAAAATGAAAATCAGTTTAAAACAAAAAGAAAATACAATTGCTTGCTCTCGAGGATATTTCTTTTGTATCTAAGTTGTTTCAAAAAAATTAACAAAGGAAACAAGAAAAGGGGATCCCTGATTTTTCTTACTCGTTGTAATCTGCATATTTATATTATGTCCTTTTTGTTCGTGTCTTGTTTCAACCGAGCCTAAAAGTTCTAGGATTTAGTTTTTTTTTTGTTCCAAAAAAAACTAAGTTTTACTACTGAGAACTTTATACAAGTTGGGTTTAACTATAAATCTATAAAGTATTTTGTTCAAAAGTTATTCTGAGAGGAAAAAAAAGCTAATTTGTGTGAGACAATTTATTTTTAAAGATGTCACATACAGGTAGTGATAATGAACGAAGGGTTCTCCAAGAAGCTGAAGTCAAAGCAAGAAATGATTTTACCTTGCAAGCCATGCATCAACAATTTGAAAGGTTGAATTTGCAACTCCAAGAAATGAGGGATACCATTGCTGATCAAAATGATACAATAACTGAACTTAGGAGGGAAAATAATGTTAGGCCACTAGCTCGCAGAAATATACCACATGCTCCTATTGTAAATCAAGAAAACCTTATAAATGATTTTAATGATATTGATTTGGATAGAGTGGGAAGAGATAGGAGGGGACAAAGAGGTAAAGTAGAAGATGATAATATAAGTAGTATAAAGATGAAGATGCCATCTTTCAAGGGAACAAGGGATCCAGACTTGTATCTTGATTGGGAGAGAAAGGTTGAAGCCATCTTTGACTGTCACAACTACTCTGAAGGTAAGAAGGTTAAACTTGTTGTTGTTGAGTTTTCTGACTATGCTTCTATTTGGTGGAAAAAGCTTACTAGAGATAGATTGCAAGAAAGACAAGCACCAATTGCAGCTTGGGCTGAGACGAAGAGGGTGATCAGGAAGAGATTTGTACCATCACACTTTCAAAGAGAGCTACAACAACGTCTTCAAACATTGAAGCAAGGTTCCATGTCTGTGGATTAGTACTTTAAGGCTATGGATATGGCTATGATCCAAGCTAATTGTATGGAGGAAGAAGAGGCTACAATGGCTAGATTTTTAAATGGTTTAAATAAGGAAATAACTGATGTAGTAGAATTACAACAATATATAACAATAGATGAGTGAGTTGATTTGTCTATAAAGGTAGAAAATCAAAATAAAAGAAAGCAAACTAGCTCGTGGAGAGGTCGGACAAGCACCATGTCCAAGAAGCCATGGCCAAATCATGAGATGAAGAGTTCTTCTAGACCTCAAGAAGACAGGGGAAAAGGTAAATTTGAGAACAAAGAGGGAGGTAAAACCTTTAACCCTAAACCTTTTGCACCTTGTAGTTCTATTCAATGCCATAAATGTAAAGGAAGGGGACATATGATGCATGAATATCCAAGTAGAAGAAACATCATTCTAAAAGAAGATGGAGGATATGAGAGTGAAAAAAGCGAGGGAGAAGAAGAGAGAGATGTGAGTGATGAAGATGATGTAGAACTACCTAATGATGGAATGGTTGGGGTAGTTAGGAGGATTATGACTATCAATTTAGGAAGCAATAGTGAAGCACAAAGAGAGAATATATTCCATACTAGGTGTGGGATAAAGGGAAAAACTTGCTCTATGATCATTGATAGTGGTAGTTGTGCTAATGTGGTTAGTTCATACTTTGTGGAAAAACTGGGACTTGCATGCATGAAACACCCTACTCCCTGTAGACTCTAATGGTTAAATGATAGTGGCGAACTAAAGGTAAATAAACAGTGTATGATTTCATTTAACGTTGGTAGATATGAGGATGATATTCTGTGTGACATAGTACCTATGCAAGCTTGTCATATATTACTGGGTCGTCCTTGGCAGTATGACAGGAATGTTTTTCATGATGGGAGAAAGAATAGATATTCTCTTGAACTAAATGGCAGGAAATTTACTCTTGCACCTTTATCTCCTTCTCAAGTGTTTGAATATCAAAAGAGATTAAGGGAAACAATGGAAAACCAAGGGGAGGGATAAAAAGTGAGCTTGAGGAAAAGGAAAAGAATGGAGGCCAAGAATTAGAATAAAAGAAAGATGGCCGAGAGAAAGAGAGAGGGCAGCAATTTGAGAGAAGAGTTAAAAAGGGGTACGAATGAAAAAATAGACAATCTTGGTTAGAGGAAAGAGGCTAAGGAAAGAAAAAAAAGAGTTTCTATATAGAAGTCAAAGAGTGTTTAAATGCAAGAAAAGAGGGGCTGCCCTTAATACTACTTACTTTCAAAGAGGCTTTGATTAATTCTGAGTTGCTAACTTCTTCTTTGCCAAGAAGTATTTCTTCTCTTTTGCAAGATTTTGAAAATGTCTTTCCAGAAGATATTCCTAATGGATTGCCACCTTTACATGGCATTGAGCATCAAATTGATTTTGTGCCTGGATCACAAATTCCAAATAGGCCAGCCTACAGGAGTAATCCAGAAGAGACAAAAGAACTTCAAAGGCAAGTTGAGGAGTTGCTCGAGAAAGGCTTTGTGAGAAAGAGCATGAGCCCTTGCTCTGTTCCCATCCTATTGGTACCAAAAAAAGATGGAACTTGGAGGATGTGCGTGGATTGTAGAGCAATCAACAAGATAACGGTAAAGTATCACCATCCT